>APFE031444594.1:68404-141285 GCA_000404065.3 Pinus taeda
GGGGGGGGGGGGGGGGGGGGGGCGCTCCCCCGCATCACTGGATCTAGAGGTACAAAATGTTTAATTTCGATTTTCCTTTCCATGGTAATTGTTTGTGAATTTAATTTACTTTTTTATTAATCTTTATTCTGATTCTTTCATCAAAAAATTACCATAACATGAACATGAAGATCACTGAAACAGAAAGAACACAAGATATAGGCTCAAAGCCAGGCAAACCCCTCCAAGGGGAAAACCCATAAAATTCTCTTCTTATAGAAACGGATCAAATGAGATATCCAAGACCCATAACCACATAAAACTTCCACGTTTAGATGCCAAGTCTGTTGAGAAATCTAGGGCAATAGCATTAAGTGATTTCTCTTCTATGAATGACTTCTTGTGAATGCTTTTTACTCATTTAGATTAGGATCTTCTTCAAGTTAGATTATTAGTGTTCTTCTTCATCAAACAATAACCAATGCATGAACATAAATAAACAAGAGACATAGCATGTAGGTTATGAGCCAGGGCCAAATCCTCTCACTCTTTGAGAGGAAACCCCGCACAAATTCTTCTTATAGAGATTCCAATTAACAAATACCAAGGCCAAGACCCTTGACCTATTAGCCGCTTCGAAGACCAAGGCACTAGCTCTTCTTGACTATCTTCTCCTTCCTCGTTTCGGTTCTTCTTACGCATTGAGATCATTTCCTTTCTAAGCATAATATGATAGCACCGGATTGTTGACACACTTGAGATGGCACTATATCATTGTATTAACACCAAACTGTCCTTTTTGCAGCATTAGCAAAACACTGTAATACTTCTCTTAATGGAAGCTCTTTCACATCACCAAATTGTGGCTTCTATACATCATCTAGTTGTGGTATAGATACATCATCACTGTCACTGTCTACCCGATATTATAGAGACACATATCAAAACTTTTTTCACTGTGGAGATCCGAACTGTTGGGTGACTGTGTTAGGAGTCTGAATTCATCATTGTCCTCTCCATCCAAAAATATTTGAATTGTTGACTGTAGCTATCACCAAAAATCTCAGAGGAATCTGAGTTCTGTACTGTGTAATATGTGAAGTGTCTACAAACCTATATATAGTGGTTGGTCTTCATAAATGAGCCAACATGAGCCATGCAAATCATTGTAACTCCATAAGGTAAGGCCGACACGATCTTTACTTCAACTAGAAGTCGACATGATCTTTACTTCAACTAGAAGCCGACATGAGGAACAGAGCTAGTGCTTATCATTTGGAGGGCCTGTAGACTTATATACATTTGATACATATGCTCAAGAAGAGCTTCTTTATACATGACATTGACTCTTACACAAATCCTAAGGCTCTCAATGGGAGCCATCTAAAATAAACCTCTTGCTCATGAAACCCATGAAGCAAGGCATTACAATAATAATTTTATTCTCTTCATTTCATCATTTTCAAAGATCATAATTACATGTCAATATGAAGACCAAACCTAGTTACATTTTACAACAAATTCAAACCTTCCTTCTTTCTAGCAAATCCATCAGCAAGAGCACAGCAACAAGAGATGTATCAAGGCAAGGCTTCCCCAAATCCTAGCTCAAGAAGAAATCCTTTCTTTTAGACTTCGGCCCTCCACTTCTTCTCTGTCGTCTCTATGATATTTCAAACCACAATCCATCAATTGTGTGTGTCCAAATGAGCTCCATCTTCCCTTTATTTATATAGTTCAAAGGGGTGTGAAATTTGAATAGACATGTCCATTGGGGCAGGGCCAACTTGACATGTACGCCGACTTGGCACCTACAAGGTTTTCTGTCCCAAAATTACATATTAATTTATTTTTTTCATTTTTTTTTACAATAGGTCCAAATAGGACTCTGACTTTCTTGTCACCTTCTGCAAAAAGTGTTCGAGCTGTAGAAAAGAGTGCAAAGGAGCGGAGAGGTTTACATCCATCTTCCAAGGCATAAAAGCACACAAAACCAAAATCAGACCCTCTCCAAAGGATAGTGCTCTAAACAAGCTTTCCTACGGTATGTGGAAGTCCTAGAATGGACTTTTGGATCAAAAGTTAGAGCAAGTTGAAGTTTTACCTCTTAAAACCAAAAGACAAAGGGAAAGCATGGAAAATTTAAGTGTGAGGTTGCGTCATTCTGCCACGTGTCCAATTGGCAATCGCTGATCAAAAGCGGAAGTCCCCAACATCATTGAGGCTAATCGAAAGTCCCAGCACATCGTAAATCGAATATCAAAGGACCAAGCAGCATGGCATTCAACGCTTCATGTAGCAGAGCTCCGATATCGCAAATCGCACGTCGGCAATTGCACAACAATGACACTAAGAGCATATCGGCGATCCAACCAGTCAAGGCAAGTCGCAAATTAGCAATTGGTGATATTTAACTGGCCACTATAAAAGAATTGTGGGGAAAAAAGTGTCGATAAGGTAAACCATCGAGGAAATGCCTAGAAGAATTTACAAAGGAATTCAGTCGCTAAACCAGAAAAGGGTGTGCCTTTTCTCTCTCCTTTAGAGGGCCACGTGGCAGAATACTATTGGTCCTGTAAAGCCACGTGGCGTTCGACGTCACCATGATGTGGTAGTACGAAGAACACATGGCAAGCAGATTCGGTGTTTCGATGGGTCATGAGGGGCCAAAACAGGGCAACACGTGTCACCACTCATAAGGCGACACATGGCAGAGGATGACGTTGGGTCGCAAATTGGCAATCTCAAATTGAGGGATATCACTCCATCAAAGTAAAGCCTTCGACGACGATTCGCCTATAAAGGGGCTCCAATATGAGGGTTGGCCCACTATCACATAAAGAGCCAAAGAACCAAGGGCTAAGCACAGAGGGTGATCGAAGATTGGGGATCGGAAAAATGGAATGTCGTGACTCCTATGTAACACCTCTGATTGCGATCCACCGATAAAGGGGGTTCGATATGAGGGTTGGCCCATGGACAAGAAGAACTTTAAGGACCGAGGGTGAAGAGCAATCTACAAACGAATGATAGCCCTCGGGCAGGAACAAAAGGCCCTAGTGCCTCGAGGCCAAGCCTTCAGTCACAACCCTTGGTACTATGGAGAAAAATGTTGAAAAGGGGCTGATAAAAAGGGGCCACAGATCCCGGGACTCGCATGTTTCACAATGATTCTAAGTATAAACTGCCAATATTGAGAGCCTTAGATATAGTATTACGGCTAAGTATCTAGGCATATCATGGCTCCGATAGTGTTCTACAGGAAGTCGAGAGGGACGGATGAGTTGGCAGTTGTGCTCAGAATATGTTGTGGCCATCATGAGGGATCGCTCCTGGCTCCCATGAGTAAAGAATTAAAGTTGTTGAGACCGAAAGCGACACGGAATCGGCCAAGAGAGTATGAAGAGTAATGTGGCAGAAACGTGGTTGGATCAGAGGCCATCTGAGGAAGTGGTGTGGAGATATTTTAAACCATCATTCAGTTTTCATATGTTTTTTTATTTAGTTGTTTTGTTAGTTTGTTATTTTGTTTTATTTTAAAGAAAAGCATCTTTCTGTTATAATAATTTAAGGTGATAGACCCTGCATGCCAACATCGCTAGTCATGAAGACAACTCGAAGCTCGGGCCTAAGATATTTTTGTAACTAATTTCCAAAGAAACACTTAACAAAGGTTCCAAATTTTTAGGAAAGACTTCTCTCTTATGGGACCTTTACCTGTTCTCCTAAAGGCCTGTCTGAAGCTTGTTGTATGTTGGTTTTCTTCAAGAGATTAATACGAAGCTCCAAGTGATTCCAACTTATTAGATTTGCAGTTTGTCCTTCTCTCTTTGTATTACCATATATGTTTAAAATTCTTCACAGATTGCATGTGAAGTAGTAGCTCGCTATATTTCCGTTCATATGCATATTCATTTAAGCAAAAACATTGATGGATAATGCCTGTTTCATGGTGGAAATCAAGTCTTTAAAAAATGCTACATGCATCTTAGCATTTTACAACATTATCTCACTCATTTCTCTCCAAGTCTTGATATATAGAATTCCTAGAACTTAAGCTTTATATGATGGATTCCTCTTATATTGTCTTCTCCCATTACCTATGATTCAACAATTAAATCGTTGCACATTCCTAATCTGATTTGGCCACCTGTGAGTTGAAGATTATTTCCTGGATACTCCTGTAGACAAGTTGCTTCATGTTTTGTACCTTTAAGAACGATTTTGAATCAAACCCATTTGCATTATTTGTGACAAACCGAAGTGTTGCAAGTCTTTAATATAAATTTGTCAAGCACTCTTTAAGATGTCCTAGGCATTGGTCTCTCCCTTCAACCCAAGGTTGTCTCTAGGAAGCTTTCATATCTCCTGAAGCACTTGGGCTACAGGTGCTAGAAAAAGCAACTATATCTTTTTGGCGTCATTGCCAGGGAATGAATTGTGAAATACTTTTCCCTAGGTATGACAAATTTATGCATTCCCTCTGTCAGGTGAGCAAGGGAAGTGTGGGTTGAAGATCCCTCACCTTGGCGACTCCATTGTCTGAATTCATTTATAAACACCTTGGCAACTCCATTGTTTGTATTTTTATTTGATCATTCTGGCTTATAATAGGCCCCATACCCTCTCAAATACCTCTCAGCAAAAAACACCATCTATATCTAACCCAAAAAGAATATTATTCAGAAGGCATTGGAAAGAAAAGACTCCAAATACTAATGCTATTGTCTCTTCATTTTCTGAAACCTCCTCATCTAGTTCACAGAAGGTTGTAATTCATTGTTCTGAATTTCCTCCAAGAGTTCTAGTATATCCTCCAAAAAGTGGTCATCTGCTTAGTACTGCATCCCTAGAAGTCAAAGAAGAAGTTGAGGAGACAAAAGATAAACTCCAAAGCAGCCCTACCCACAGTGTGAACAAATTCTCATTCCATTGTCAATCGATTGTCTTACTATTGGCCATACTTCAGGCTCCTCCAATAATTCAAGTACCACCACCTTTGATCCAAATGGTTGTCCCAGGTTTCTTATTGAACAAATATGCTCCCTTAAACTTGCCTCAAGCTTTAAATGTTATGCCACAAGACTATCTCAAGCTCCTGCACAGGTATAATGAAGAAGTTGATATAACAACGTAGAGACACATAGAAATTTTATGTGCCTTTGTAGAGAATCTGAATGTTGAACACCAAGATGTAGGTGTTGAGGCTTTTCGTCCAATCTTTGGATGGGGAAGTCAAGAATTGGTTTAAATCTTTGCCAAATGCTACCATTAACACTTGGGAAGAAATGGAGAACTCCTTTATGCAGAAATGGGGTGAGAAGAGAGTCCATGGATACATTCTCACTGAGTTTAATGCTATCAAGAAGAATTTTGGTGAGGATATCTCAGATTTTATTATAAGATTTGATAAATTGTACAACAATTTGCTTGCTGAAATCAAGCATCCACAGGCTGCTGCCTGATTAGTCTTTGTTGGGGCCTTTGATTCAAAATTCGTTTTTTCTCTAAGAGAAAGGAAGTCTCCTACGTTGGACCAGATTCAAACTGATGCCCTTGAGGTTGAAGCAAACTTTACCTCCACAAGGAAGTCAAGAAGCAAAACTAACTTTGGAGATAAGAAATGGGGGAAAGAGGAGGCATCTGCCTCAAGTCAAGGAAGAGAACCTCAAGAACAGAGGATAGAGGAGATGGATAAGTTGATAAAGAAATTATCAAGCAAATTGACCAAAATGGAGTTGGAGAATAAAAGCCTTCAAAGAAAGAACTTCCAAACTGCTAATCGGGGTTCTAATCCCCAATACAGAAGGCCTCCTCTACAGATTATGTAAAGGGAGAGGAGACAGCAACAAGACCACATTCATCCTCCATTGTATATAGAAGATGATCTGGAGGAACTAACGCTAGATACAAGTGATGTTCAGGGGAACTTGTATTCCTCTTTCTCCAATGAAGGACAAGAACTTAAAACATATGAAGAGGAGGAGGAGCTTGATGCAACACTGTATGATGACGAGATCAATGACTACTGCAAACAGTTCATTGATTTCATGCAGGCTCAGTTGCACAAGAAATATGATCTGCGATCATCTAGAAAGAGATCAAGGGCACAAGATTAGAATGAAGGTACTTCCTCCCAGAAGCCTCCTAAGTTTGTTGACAAGGGTAAGGGACCTGTAGATCCAATTACTCCAAGAAAGAAAGAGTCCTCAGCTCCAAACTGCTATAAGCTTGAAGTCATCAAAGAAAGTAAATCACCTCCCCTTACTACATTCATTCATGAAAAAGAAAAGGAGCTTGTAGAAGTTAGCACTACAGAAAAAGGCCCTACCATCTTTAACCTTCACAAAGAGCTTGAGAAAGTCAAGATCCCAGTCCCATTGTCCGAGCTCTTGAAATAGCACACCTACAAGGCCCAAGTCTCTCAATTTATGTTTCCTTCCGCTTCAACCCAACCACTTGGCAGTCTAAACCTGCAAGAAGAAAGGCCAATGGTAGTCTTTGGACCTCATGTTGAGGAGCAAGATCCCTCCACTCCACCTTTTTATGTTACTCTAGTAGTGCATGAACCCCTACTCCATAATTGCATGTTGGCCTCATGAGCTTCTCATAATTTGATGCCATTGTCAGTAATGGAGCAGTTGGGTCTAGAGATAACCAAACCATATAAGAATCTTTATTCTTTTGACTCTAAGAGGGTCAAGTGATTGGGGATGATCAAGGACCTGGTGATGAATTTGGCCTAGATCCCAGTGAAAAGTGTTGTGATGGACATCATAGTTGTTGACATCCGTGCGATGTTTAGTATGCTTTTGTCTAGGTCTTGGGGATCAAAGATCAGAGGTTCCATCAAGCTGGATCTCATTTTTGCTATCATTCCTATCTTTGGTGGAGAGGAAAGTAGATTGTACAGAGAATCCAAATTCATTAAAATAGTCACAAGAGTTGATTGCTCAAACAATGCCCCTGTGTATGGGACAGAAAAGGATATCTCCTACTTCATGTTGGAAAAAGATGACTTTATTCTAGAAGAAACACAAGTGCAACTTGTAGTCAAATCAGACCAACAACTCAAAGAGTGTAGTAAAATATGCAAGTTATATTTTGATGGTGCCAATTCTAAAGAAGGAAATGGAGCAGGGGTATTATTGATATCTCCAGAGGTAGCTTGATTCCCCTCTCTTTCGGATTAGAATTTGAAGCAACCAACAATGTGGCAGAGTATGAGGCATTGTTATTAGCCCAACAAGGAGCGAAGAATCTAAACATCGACTACCTAACTGTATTTGGAGACTCAGAACTAGTAGTGAAGCAAATCAAGGACCAATGCCAAACCAAGCACCCCTAGATGAGGGCTTACAAAAATGAGGTTTGGGACTTTATCGACAACTTCTTTTTAGCTTTTAATTTCCAATTCTTTCTCAAGGAAATCGAATGGCTGATTCTTTAGCTATAACTGCCAGCAACTTCAAGCCACCACAAAATCCACTGCTCGGGTATGAAATTGAAATTAGGTACAAACCCTCAGTGCCTGACAATGTGAAGCACTAGCAAGTGTTTGAGGATGACGAGCAAATCAAATGCTTCATGTAATTCATTGGGGAATTCTCAAACTCTGTGATTGACCAAGAAGAAGAACAAGTGAGAGAAGAACAGCCAACTGCCTGGGAGGAAACTATCGCAGGACAGAGAATTCTGCAGCTGAAGGTAAATGCCATTCCACAGGGTCTAGTTCCTTTGGAGAGGATACTCAAAGCCAACAACGTGGTTTCTAAACCAGCTGAACAGGAAGCTGATGAAGAGGTGGAAGATTACAACATAGGCTCAGAGGACGAAGCCCGGATGATTAAATTGTCAAAAGGGATCTCTCATCAATACAAACAAAGGTACTTAAATCTCTTAAAAGCCTATAAAAGTACTTTGTCTTATGATGATTTGAAAACTTTTGATGTAAATGTTATTCAACATAAGATTCCTTTAAAGAATGATGTGAATCCTTGTGAGCAGAAACTCAGACAAATCAGTCCCCTCCTACTCCCATCCATTGAGAAGGAAGTGAAGGAGTTACTTCAGGCTAAAATCATTGTACCACTAAGGTACTCAAAAAAGGTTTCAAATTTGGTTCCTATTAGGAAGAAGAATGGAGAAATAAGACTGTGGGTAGATTTTAGGAACCTCAAAAGAGCTTCTTTAAAGGACAACTACCCATTGCCTAAAATGGATCATATTCTACAAAAGGTAGTTGGCTCTGCTCGGATGTCTATAATGGATGGTTTTTCAAGGTATAATCAAATAACAGTGCATCTTGATGATCAAAAGAAGACTGCATTCACTACACCTTGGTGGACTTTAATCTACACAAGCATGTCATTCGACCTTAAAAATGCAGGAGCAACTTTCCAAAGGATAATGGACATAGCATTTGTGGGAGGGCAGGACAAATTTGTGGTGGCTTATCTGGATGATATCACTGTTTTCTCCAAAACAGATGAGGACCACATTGAACATCTGAAACTCACCTTAGATAAATGCAGGAAGTACAGGACGTCTCTAAATCCCAAGAAATCCAAGTTCGCTTTGAGCGAAGGCAAGTTGTTGGGGCACATCGTAACACAGGAAGGGACAAAGATCGATCCTAAGCGAATGGAAGCCATCAGTCATATTTCCGTACCAAGAAATAAAAAGGAGGTCCAAGTCTTTTTAGGGAGGATTAATTTCTTAAGGAGATATGTGCCTAACTATGCAGAAATAGTGAAAGGCATTACGGAGATGTTGAAGAAGGAGAATGAAGTAAAGTGGAGCCCAAATTCCCGAGAATCCTTCTCTAGAATCAAGAGAGCTTTTGCAAAGGCTCCAGTGCTAGTCAACCCGGACTATTCAAGGCCATTTTACATCTTTTCTTTTGCCTCCCCCCTACCATAGTCATGTTGTTACTACAAAAACATAAGGAAGGTCGTGAGCAACCTATAGCTTTCTTCAGCCAAGTGTTGCGAGACGTTGAATGTTAAAATTTGGTACTGGAGGACAGGTGGTTCCCTAAGGCTTTGATCTTTGGCCTAGGGAAAAGTGTCCAAAAGAATTTAATTTTTCTCCTAAAGTAACTTTATAATTTTTATAAAGTTAAATCTAATTTAAAAGTGACTTTTAAGTGATAAAGTTGCTAAAGTCTAATTTTAAAGTGACTTTAATAAAGTTAATGTAAAATTAGAAAGGAAAAGTGACTTTGGGAAATAAATGACTAAGTGGGTCTTTATTAAAGTGGGGTGAGTTAAAAAATAAAAAGTGAGATTTAAATGAGCATTTAATCTCACCCTAGATCTCAATCTATTTCAGCCATTGGATTTAGAGGTTACCCAAAAGTCACTTAGGATTAGATAAAAAGCAAGGAAAAGGAGGGCAAGAGGTCATTCATTCTTTCATGAGCAGATTGAGAGAAGGAGAGCAAGAGAGCAAGGGAGATTTCTGGACAAGGAGGAGAAGGAAACAGCAGCTTGGCACACATTCCAAGGCAGCAGTTGAGCAGATTTGTACAGCTGATTCAACACACACTGAATGGCTGATTTTCGCATGATTTTCTAGAAATCCGTACAGCTGATCTGCACAGAAATCGTGGAGTGGTTTGGACAGAAATCGAGGAGCAGTTTGCTGTTTTTTCTGCATGAAAATCGAGGAGGCCGTACCACAGCATTTAATGCTGAAAGTGGACACGAAAATCGAGGAGGCCGTACAGCATTTATTGTTGTCCTGTTTGCTGTAATTTCCAGTTTGTTGTGAGGAACGGGAAAAGAGATAAGTTGTAAATTTGCTTGCTGATTTTTTGCTAAATATTTCTCACTGTAAAAAAGGCATTTTCAAAAATAAAGAAGAGCTCTCGAACTGGTTTTCCCCAAGAGTTATAGGGGGTTTTTCCAGGGTCACATTGACCAAAAATCATTGTGTTCAAATGTGTTAAATGACTGTTTGAACCTGCTGATTTTTTATTTCTGCATTTTCCAGCATTCTGTAAAATTTCCAGAATTTGTGTTTTCAGCAAAAATTTATTTTTTTCAGTGGTTGAATGTATGGATATGGGAAAGGGCATTTAACTATATGGGAGAAATAAGGTGAAACTGAAAACTAGGGTGGGAAATGAGAAATTTCTACACTGAACTGAAATATAATATATTGGAAAAATAGGCATATGCTCTAGTCAAAGCTCTGAAGGCTTTCAGAATTTACGTTTTACACTCAAACATCATGGCTTATGCCCCAACAGTAGTTGTTAAGGACATCTTGGTACAAGGAGACGGTCATGGTAAAAGGGGTGAGTGGATTGCAAAAATCCAAGAGTATGACATGTGGAGGTAAAGCCCACTAAACTCGTTAAAGGACAAGGGTTGCTCAAAATCCTCTCGAAGTCTAATTGCTAGGCCTTGGGGATCAACCTCTTAACAAGAGAAGATGAAGAGGGGACACAACCCATGATCAAGACTTTAGTCCAAAAGATTCATATCAAATATGAAACCTTCGCCTAGTATCGGAATGTCATCCACTATCTCCTATTTTTGAGGTGCCCAGCAAAGATGGAAAAATCCAAGTACAAAGCATTGGGGGCTCAAGCCTAGAAGTTCGTTATATCCAATGGGAAACTGTACTGGGAAGACCCAGTGGGAATTATATTGTTGTATTTGGTTGAGACAGAAACTCAAAGAGTGATGGATGAGTTCCATAGTGGCATTTGTGGGGGGGCACTACAACTCGAAGACCACTGGGCATAAGATATTGAAAGCAGGGTTCTATTGGCTCAAATTGTTTGGAGATGTTCATTCTTATGTTAGGTCTTGTCAGCAGTGTCAAGTGTTTGCCGAAAAGCAAAAATTAGCTCCACTCCTCTTGATCCCTGTTTGTGTAGAAGAACCCTTCAGGCAATGGGGACTAAAATTCATCAGAGAGATACATCCTCCTTCTAGCGGCGAACACAAGTGGATCCTCACTGCCACAAACTATTTCACCAAGTGGGAAGATGCAGTCCCAGCCAAGAATGCAATCGACATTGTGGTAACAAAATTTTTGGGGGAGAATATCTTGCCCAGGTTTGGATGTCCTGTGACTATTGTGATTGATAACACCCAAATTTGGATGTCCTGTAACGATTGTGACTAATAACGCCCAGGCTTTTAAGTCTGCAAAGTTTAGCACCTTTTCTCAAAAATTTAACATCACAGTTGGCCACTCCACTACCTACTATCCTAAAGGAAATGAGTTGCATGAGTCTTCCAACAAAACGGTGGTGACAATCCTAAAGAACACAATTGCAGAAAGCCAAAGGAACTGGGATTCTCGACTAAAATTCGCACTATGGGCAAACAGGGTCACTCCAAAAAGATCTACGAGAAAATCACCTTTCGATTTAGTCTATGGAAAAGTAGTTGTTTTCCCTATTCAACTTGCTATGCCAGTTGTAAAGATGCTACAAGATGTAGAAGAAGAACCCAACTCCCTGACTAGAAGGATAAATCAATTAGTGGAGCTCCAGGAGACCAGAGAACAGGTAAATCACAGGTTAGACAACCACTAGCAAAAAATGAAGTCCCTATTTGATAAGAAAGTTAGGGATGTGCCTGTCCAACCAGGAGATTTAGTCCTGAGGTGGGATGTGAGAAGAGAAGACAAAGGGAAACATGGTAAATTTGATCCCTTATGGATTGGACCCTTCAAGATTGTTGAGACTAAAGGATACAATACGTTTATGCTAGAGAACTTAGAGGATGAAATGTTTCAGTTGCCTGTAAATGGGCAATTCCTCAAGCTTTAATTCTCGCATTAAGAGATTCAATTCTCACCCATTGTACATACCAGTGAGCCATTGTAAAATATCATAAATGCTTTCAGTTCTTTATATTTATGTTTCTTTTATACATGAATAAAATGACTTTGTGTCCAATAGATAAAAGGTTGCTAGTCTGCAGGTTCTCAGCATCTTGTTAGCAAGGCACTGTCCCCAGTTGGAGCTAATGTTGTCACCTTCTACAAAAAGTGTTCCAACTGTAAAAAGAGTGCAAAGGAACAGAGAGGTTTACAGCCATCTTCCAAGGCATAGAAGCACACAAAGCCAAAATCAAACCCTCTCCAAAAGATAGTGCTCTGAACAAGCTTTCTTACGCTATGCGGAAGTCCCAAAATGGACTTCTGGATCAAAAGTTAGAGCAAGTTGAACTTATACCTATCAAAACCAGAAGACAGCGAAAACATGGAAAATTTTAAGTGTGAGGTTGCGTCCTTCTGCCATGTGTCCAATAGGCGATCAGTCATTGAAAGCGGAGGTCCCTGGCAGCATTGAGGCTAATCGAAGGTCTCGGCACATCGCAAATCGCATATCCGAGGACCAGGCAACATGGCATTCGACGCTTCATGTAGTAGAGCTCTAATGCAAATCACACATCAACAATTCCACAACAGTGACACTAAGAGCATATCAGCGATCCAATGAGTCAGGGCAAGTCGCAAATCGGCAATCGGCAATATTTATCTTACCACTATAAAGGGAACGCTTCAAAGCATTTACAAAGGAATTCAGTCGCAAAACCAAAAGAGGGCGTGTCTTTTCTCTCTCCTCTAGAGGGCCATGTAGCAAAATATTATTGGTCTCGATAAAGCCACGTGGCATCTGAGATCACCATGACATGGCAGTATAGAGGACACACGGTAGGCAGATTGGGCACTTTGAGAGGTCATGAGGGGCCAAAACAGGGAGACACGTGTCACCACTCACAAGGTGACACGTGGCAGAGGATGACGTCAGGTAGCAAATCAGCGATCGCAAATTGAGGGATATCACTACATCAAAGTAAAAACTCTGATTGTGATCTGCCGATAAAGGGTCTCTGATATGAAGGTTGGCCCACGGTCACATAAAAAGCTAAAGAACCAAGGGCTAAGCACAGAGGGTGATCGGAGATCGGTAATCGGTAAATGGAATGTCGTAACACCTATCTAACACCTCTGATTGCGATCTGTCGAAAAAGGGGCCCCAATATGAGGGTTGGTCCACGGACATGGAGAACTTTAAGGACCAAGGGCGAAGAGCAGTCTACAAAGGAATGATAGCCCTCAGGCAGGAACAAAAGGCCCTAGTGCCTCGAGGCCAAGCCTTCAGTCATGGCCCTCAGTCCTATGGAGAAAAATGTTGAAAAGAAGCTAAAATAAAGGGGGCCACAGATCCCAGGACTCGCTCATTTCGCAATTTTTCTAAGTATAAAGTGCAATATTAAGAGCCTTTGTTATGTGAAAATTTGGTGATGCAAATCCCTACTACAGCAACCAATTATATTTCTCCTACTGAATCAAGTTATTTACAATATTGTACGTCAAACATCAAAATAAATACAACTACAGCATTCACAACTTAAATAATATGTGGAAACAAGAACTGGGCAAGAAAGAAATAGCACACACAAGTGACACCGTTGTTTTTGGACAAATGTCCCCGGAAAAACCCAATGTGGGAAAACTAGTGCAGCAGCTGAGGGTTTGCATTATTATGTAGTAATTTCTTAGTACAATCCTTTGGATGCCCAATTTGGAAATCCTATACAGAGACCTAACTGGACAAAAAGATAGTGAGATGATCTGACCATGTCACTGGCAAATCCAGCACTGATCTGCGATGGAGATGAGCCTCTGCATTGTTTCTACACACAGTCTCTGCGCAGTACTGTGTCACACCCACACAGTTACTGTGTCACACCCACACAGTCACTCCATCACTACTGTTTTGTCTACGTTGCACCTCCTCTCGATCCTCTACTCGCTGGAAACTTCGGCCCTCTGGCCTTTCGGTCTCACACCTCGGCTCTAGCACTAGATCCCAAATATTCCCCCCCAGAAATACGAACTCCCTCTGAAGCTTTGCGCTACCACGGTGTAGCTCTACACTACCTCTGTGTAGCCCAACATTGCCTCTCCGGACTAATCTCTGCCCTCTTTGCCTTATACTCTCTGAATCAAGAAAACTTCCACCGAAAAATTATCCCTACCGCTCACTACAACAAATCTCCTCGATCACCTTCTTAGGCAACTGTTGCGCTACTTTATTGAGAAAATCGATCTCTGATGTCTCACCCGATGTGATTTCCAAATGCTCATAAAGCCTCTTCTTATAATCCTCTAGTTGATCAATCAACGACCCAAATTACATTCTAAACAATGGCTCAGATCATTTTGACTTGATCCTCGTCTTCTTTTAGAAGTTTCACCCCCAGTTTAATTAATACCCTTTAATTAGTTTAATTTCCTAAGTTTAGACTTAGCCATTCATTAAAAATAATTAATTATTTTGATAGAACTATCTATGACTGGAATTTCCCAAAATGATTTCTGGGTATTCTGGAATACATTTGTCCTAGCCTCCCTGCAAATTTTGAGGCTTAAAGCACATTTAATGCTACCAGAAATCAACACTCCCTCTTAGCGAGGAATGTGCTCTAGTAATGCAACCAGCTGAAGCATCACCCTGACTCTGTAACATCTCCCTCTGCGCTGCTGATGTCTGACATCACTGCCCACCAACTACTACGCAAATGTTGCATCTGTTCTGCAACTGACTCTGCATGTTGCTACCAACTACATCTGCACTGCAACTCTACTCCAACTATTATTGTTGCCTTCTACAACAACTGCAACAGAAAAATATCCAAAATATTGAACCATGTTCAGTGTGATGCATCCGTCTTCTGAGTTCTAATTGTTGCTAGCCTCTGCACTGTGACTGAAGTCTCTACGTTGCTGCTGACTCTACTCTGTGCCAACCGCACTATTGCCAACACTAGCTCTACGCTGCTCAGTATCTGGCTACTACTAGCCACTATATCTGTCACTGACCCCTGACTGCACCACCTGACACTGATCCATCCTGCTACCGCTAACTATGGGCTCCCGTAGCAAGGTCTTGATCCAAGTGGTGCACTCCTCAAGGATCTTGCCCATCTGTGGTTCTTTCGAACTACAGTACTAGATCACCCCACCTCTCCACTGGAGGTATCTAGGCAAAATCATGGCAAACTATTTACTTAATATTTATTATTATATTTATATTATTATGAATATTATTTATTATCTATCTTTATCTATTTTTACATAATGTACGTTCATAACATTGCCTTCTCCTTCAAAAAGCTTTGTCCTCAAAGCTTACTGATGAAGGATCAGATCTCTTCTATCGTGCGGAATATCTTCTTGTTTCTGAGCTTTCATCTTTGTTGATTCAAGACAATATGATTTTTTGAGCAATAAACAGAATTGTCGTATTGAAAATAGATCGGACCATCCTAGATTAACCTTCTGGGGAATCTTCTGATCCTTGGAGATGCGTGGTGAATAGTTATGGTATGACCAGATTGAGCTCACTTCAATATTCTTCGGAACATAAGTTTGTTTGTGTTCTGCGTGATATAGATTTGTAGATTGATTAAAGTGTCTACTCCTGTGATTCAGATGTAGATAAGGAATTTTTCTTGTTTGAACTTCCTTAAACATTTTTACGGCACTTTCCTGATTTCCTTCAAGCACTGTTGTTGTTGACTTGACTACTGAATCCTCATTTGGGGTGTCTATCGTTTGAACGGCAACCTTTGAGTACGTTTTTACTTCAGTAGGATTTGGATTTGTCTGAACTGTGAGATTAGTGGAATCAATGTTTGTTTCTTCATCTTGGTCTGCTACATCTGGAGCTTTTGATGCTTCCTTTGCGATAAGTTCTTTGTATATATTCTTCAATGATTTCTTATTAGTGTTAAGTTTTTTAATCTAGTTAAGCAGATTTGGTTGTGTTTTTGTAGTAATTAGATTTAATAATAAATAGTTTTGAATTATTATTATAATATTTTCCAATTAATTAATTAATTTCTAAATTATTTCCTCTTCAAAAATTATTAAAAATTACAATAAAAAACTTTTAAAATGTGGATAAGAATAATTATTATTAAAAAGTCGACCTTCATCTCATCCTTAAATCAATTCATCTCATAACTATTTAAGCCTCTCATTTAGCTCTTCTACTATCAGCATTCAGAAATTGTCCTGATGATGGATCCCTATTGGGATTTGAAAAGTTTACAGAATATGGTTATTACTGTGGGTTCTCTGAAAACTAACTCAAAAAATAATAGTTCTTCTTTTTCTGAATCATCGATCTTGTCGCTATTATCCTTCTCTTGATCTTTTAATTTTTTAATTTGTTCTAATATGTTTTTGTTATGGTCTTTTAAATAAAGATTCTACTCTTCTTTCTTTGATAGACGTTCATTGAATTTTTTCTCAAAACTTTCTTTTTCTTGTTCTAACTTGTGCTTCTTAGTTTTACACTTTTTGGCTTGTGCAAAAAGTTTCTCATTGTGGTTCCTTAGATGCAAAATTTCTTCCTTGCATTCTGTTGATTTTGCAGGAAACCGCTCTGCGAGATCTTTATATTTCTTCTCTAAGGTTTTGCTCTTTTGTTGAAGTTTTGTGATTTCTTCTTTTAATTCTTTAATTTGTGTTTGAGTGCTATATTGATATTCTTCTAAAGTAAACAATCTTCGACATTTGGGACAAGGTATTGTGCGATTTTGATAAAACGATAAAAATTGATCTTCTGCTCCACAAAATGGACATCTAATCCAAAATGTAGAGTTATGTATGGATTCTATAATTTTTCTATTCATCTTTTAGGTTAGACTCTATTTGCTTGTCGATAATTTTTCATCAGCGGCACTAACATGTTCTTCAAAAATGAACTTCTTTTGTGTCCGTCGAAGAGCTTAGGGTTTAATGATAATCACCTTCTTTTTTCTTTAATTTCCTTTCTTAATGTAACCCTTTTTTTGTGATAATAATTTTTTTAATATAATTCCATTTTGTTTATATTATTATTATTATTATTTTCCAACGAATCTTTTTTAATCTATTATTATAATTTTCAATTCTTTTTATAATTAAATTAATGTAATTATATTATTATCATTAATATATTAACCCACTATATTATATTATGTAATATAAAGAAAAATTGAATTACGTGACCCAATGGTCACATAGTCGCAATGTTTGACCGACCATGAGTGATGAAGGAGTGCAACGATTCAAAACCAGCGATTTGTTGTGCAACGGTGTCAACGGACCAATTTGAAGGCAGTTGTTTTCAGTCAATAATGGCAGCGGATGAGGTTGCTACGGAATAGGTAGGCATAAATTGGTGTTGAGACTATGGTTCCACGATAGTGTGGACTGAATTTGATGAAGCGGCTCAACAATTCACTTGGATAAGACTACGGAATAGCGCTCAAAGTTTAGTGGTGGTGTGAATCAAGTCGAGCAGGATGGGTAGTCAACAAGTTAGACAAAGTGGTTGGTTACTTGGCCACTACGCGGAGAAGGGCGTAACGAAGTTGACAAGTGGATCGTGGTCTATCAGCGCTGATGCCCAATGGCATATGGAACTATGGTTGCCGACGATGGAGGTGTGGCAAGTGCCACTGTGTTAGTGACTTGCCTTGCAGCAGTGTGCCCAATCAATCCGTGGTAGCGGTTGGTATTGGAGTGCTATGATCACTATGGAACAATTATGGATAAACAATGGCAAGGAAAATTGAAAAATCGGTGACAAGGCAAGGCCGGTTTGCAAGGGTCTGTGACGTCTGGTAGTGAATATGTGGTGGCAATCACAATGCTAACGCAATGGACTGGGAGTGCAATTGTCACAACCACGAGCTGAGCATGTGCGACGAGCAACGGTGGGAACATATCTTCGGTTAAAGACAACGAGCCAAGTTGCGACAACGAGCGGGTGCGTTCGATTAAACATGCCTCGGCGGGTGTGCCACAGCAAGTTGTGAGACGACGAGTTGCAACGATGCGACGAGCTACTTGGAGAGTCGAAAAACTGAGAATGGAAAATCAGCTAAGGGGGAGCATGTGCCTTGAGTTTATAAAGGTGTCGAAAAACCGACGAGTCAGTGGGCCAACGTGCGGAGCGACAAGTCAGTGGGCCGATGCATCTTTTCGTATTTTTCGTAGGTGATTTATCTGGTCGACCTGCCCTTGACTCTTGGAGGTCGCATATATATTGGCGACGACTTGGTGGAGTAAGGCAATTCATCAAACTCAAGCAAGTTCAAGGTAACGCATTACTTGGACGAGCAAAGAGGAGAGTGAACAAGGGAGGGCGAAGTACAGACAGACCGAGGGTCGTAGTACCTAGCCAAGGTCAAAAAGAGTTGCAGGTTTCGGGTGACACGATAGCTCGGGCGCTCCTGCCCAGTGGCACGCTGCGAAGGACGACCCCGGGGATGGGTGCCTCTGCCCAGACAAGCTGTGGTGAACGGCACGGTTGGGCGCTGCTGCCTGAACAAGTTGTGGAGGACGACACGGAAGGTGGGCACCCCTACCCAACGACGAGCTACGGAGGGCGACACACAGGTGGGCACCTCTGTTCGAACAAGTTGCACAACACAATAGAGCATGGGCACTATTGAAGGCAAGGGCGACCCGACTCGGTGAGGTGGGCAACCTGACACGAGCAATCCGAGATTCCTGATTTTTGGCAGTTTGTCAAGGTGAATTTTGGGGTTCTTGACAAAGGTTGCATTCGTAAAAATACTTGTGAAAATTGTATTATTATCATTGGGCAGACTCTAATCTGGGAGTTGCCCCTCCCATTACAAGAAAGTTATCCGTTGTGCATATTTATATGATGATGATGATGAATGTTATTTCTGTTGTGTAAAATACTGAATGCTTAGTAGAATTGAAGAAAAATAACTAAGTGTTAAATGTTAGGCGTAGCCCGTACTCATTAGTATTAGTGAAAATAAATTGGGTAGTGGTGTCGCACCTGCCTATGTGCGTTGAAATACCACCACCAAGATAGGGGCGTGACAGATGGTATCAGAGGTGATTTGGAAAACGAGGTGAACCAAATACCACTGCACTTCATGACAGATGGTATCAGAGCTCTGGATTCTACAGGGTTTTGAAGGATTTGCGGATTGAAGTGATACCACTGCACTTTGTGACAGTTGGTATTGGAGAAGCTGACTTGCGGAAGTAAAGCAAATATACCTGTGCTTCGTAACAGGTGGAATCAAACTTTCCACAAGACTTTCGAAAGTTCGACGAGGACAAGTAAAGGGTCAAGTTGAACGATAGGATAAGTTTATGGTCTCAACGAGATCACAAGCAAAGCTGATGGCTGATCAAGTGGAAGAACTTCAAGTTATGACAGGGGAATCTAGCTAGGATGCCGAAACAAGCTTTATGGACAGGGTAGTGGATAGAAAGGAGGAATTAGCTTCTGATATAGCTTTGGTGAAGGCTGAGTATGCCGAACATCAAGATATGACAGCAAAGTTGCAGGAAGAGCACACGAAGTTGAAGGAAGATTTCGAAGACCTCAAAATCTGATACAAGTATACAGAATGGATGCATGCGCAAACAGAGAAAGAAGTCAAGGACATTGCAGCTGCAAGGGATCAAGGTTTGGCATAAATCTCGAAGTTGCAAAAGGAACTTGACAATTCTCAAAATGAGATAGTTGTTTTGAAGAAAGTAGTTGGGCAAGATTCTGTTGGAGGAGTTGCCCATGTGAAGGCCAATGAACCCGAATCTTATGATGGGATGAGTGCGAAAGCTCTTAGCAATTTCTTATGGGATATGGAGCAATACCGAAGAAAGTTGGACCAGATTGCCAGTGGTGATCCTGCGGAAATCTCTTCGTGGAATGACACGAAGAAAGCTTTGTAGACTCATTTTAGCCCACAAGATGAGACTTGGGATGCAAGGACGAAGATAAAATATATGAAGCAAATAGGGAGCCTACAAGCATATCAATGAGAATTCTCAAGTGCAATCTTGGAGTTACCTAATATGGCAGAGAAAGACAAGGTATTCAATTTTATTATAGGATTAAAACCTTGGGCAAGCAATGACGTGAAAAGGCAAAAGATCAAGACACTAGAGGAAGTATTTGCAGCGGTCGATCGCTTGGTAGAACATTATGATGAAGGAACCAAAGAACGAAAGAAGAAGACAAATAAACCGAAAGAGAAGTCTACAAAAGAAGAGCCTTCAAGATCGAATGACAAGTCGAAGACGAAAAAGCCTCTTAAGTGTTGGATTTGTGAAGAAGCACATACAGTGAAGAATTTTCCTTCAAGACCAAAAGTCGCAGCGATAGCACAAGCCGATACAAAGAAGAAGAAAGAAGAAACATTCGTTGGAGAGATGCAGATTTTGGGAGTTGTAGTGGCTACAGAAGTGGTCTCATGACGAGATCCTGAAAGGAACAAATTGGAGTATGTGGAGATGAAGATTGGGGAAGGCACTATTCTCACGATGGTGGATAGTGGTGCAACTCACAACTTCACGAGTGAAGATATTGCGAGTAAGATTGGGCTGAATTTTATACCAGTTCAAGCACAGTTGAAAGCAGTGAACTCTCCACCAGATTCTGTGATCGATGTAGCTAAGAAGGTTGATGTGAGCATAGGTGAATGGACGAGGAAAGTCGATTTCATGATCGTGTGGATAAATGACTATGAAGTTGTCCTGGGTATAGAATTTATGAAACACTTTGAAGCTATGATAGTGCCTCACTTGAAGAAGTTGTACATTTACGACAGGCATGATGATGATCCCATTGGTGTGCCAACCATGGGGACTACAACAGTAGAGTGTAAGTTGACAGCAATGAATGTGGAGGAGGTCAAGCGAGATGACATGAGCAAAGCTTTGCAAACTCATTTTAGCCCACAAGATGAGACTTGGGATGCAAGGACGAAGATAAAATATATGAAGCAAATAGGGAGCGTACAAGCATATCAACGAGAATTCTAAAGTGCAATCTTGGAGTTACCTGATATGGTGGAGAAACACAAGGTATTCAATTTCATTATAGGATTGAAACCTTGGGCATGCAATGAGGTGAAAAGGCGAAAGATCAAGACACTAGAGGAAGCATTTGCAGCGGTTGATCGCTTGGTAGAACATTATGATGAAGGAACTGAAGAACGAAAGAAGAAGACAGATAAACCAAAAGAGATGTCAGCGAAAGAAGAGCCTACGAGATTGAATGACAAGTCGAAGACGAAGAAGCCTCTTTAAGTGTTGGCTTTGTGAAGAACCACATAAGGTGAAGAATTGTCCTTCAAGACCAAAAGTGGCGGCAATAGCACAAGCAGATACGAAGAAGAAGAAAGAAGAAACTTTCGTTGGAGTGATGCAGATTCTGGGAGTTTTAGTGGCTATGGAAGCGATCTCATGACAAGATCCTGAAAGGAACAAATTGGAATATGGGGAGATGAAGATTGGGGAAGGCATTGTTCTCACAATGTTGGATAGTGGTGCAACTCACAACTTCATGAGTGAAGATACTGTGAGTAAGATTAGGCTAAAGTTTATACCAGTTCAAGCACAGTTGAAAGCAGTGAACTCTCCACCAGATTCTGTGATCGATGTAGCTAAGAAGGTTGATGTGAGCATAGGTGAATGGATGGGGAAAGTCGATTTCACGATCGTGCAAATAGATGACTATGAAGTTGTCATGGGTATGGAATTTATGAAACAATTTGAAGCTATGATAGTGCCTCACTTGAAGAAGTTGTACATTTACAACGGGTGTTATGATCCCATTGGTTTGCCAACCATAGGGACTACAACAACCGAGTGTAAGTTGAAAATGATGAATGTGAAGGAGGTCATGCAAGATGAACAAGAGCTTGTCTTGCACATAGGAAAAACTTATGGAGCAGTCACAGGTGATTAGAGCGTTGTCTGGTGGTATCTTGCATCTATCAAGCAGACTAAAGGCAATGGAGAAAGATGACGATGCTAGATCTGATGACCAGATCGAAAGTCGGGAAGCATACTTGCAGAGATTAGAGGT
Organism: Pinus taeda; assembly: GCA_000404065.3. NCBI lineage: Eukaryota > Viridiplantae > Streptophyta > Pinopsida > Pinales > Pinaceae > Pinus > Pinus taeda. The sequence goes on from APFE031444594.1 coordinate 90,279, forward strand.
GGAAGATCCAGATAGGTGGATTGAGTAAATAACTGAGGAAGAGGGAGAGCCTCCAGCCTCCACTTCCTCCCTCTCTTCTTAGACTAACATAAGGATGAGGCTCATTGTTAGCTGCTCATGGAAGTGAGTCTCCAATATTGTGAGCAGACATCTAAGGTGAGATGTGCACAATTGGCAGCAGTGTGCAAAGGTGAGTCATGATGATGTAGGGGCATGCGTTCTTGTCGAGGCGATGTACGATTGGATTAGCTACCCAACTATTCACCAACATGAGGGGATCTAGCACATGATTTTTTTTACAGAATTTGACATATCAAGGGCATGAGGCAGGTCAGAGGTGGACACATCTACATACCCATATATATGGATTGTTGTCTTAGCGATGGTGGTTGCTGGGATGATGTTGTCAAGGACGACAACCATTTAAAGTGGGGGAGTATGTCACGACCACAAGATGAGCATGTGCGACGAGCGACAGCGGGGACATATCTTCGATTAAAGCCTACGAGCCAAGTTGCGACGGCAAGTGGGTGCATTCGATTATACGCGCCTCGGCGGGTGTGTGACGACAAGTTGCGACGGTGCGAAGAGCTACTTGGAGAGTCGAAAAACAGAGAATGGAAAATCGGCTAAGTATGGGAGAGCACGTGCGACAAGTTTATAGAGGTGTCGAAAAACCGACGAGTCGGTGGGCTGACAAGTTGGTGCGCTGACACATCTTTTGGTATTTTTCATAGGCGATTTATTTGGTCGGCCTGGGCAGGCCGACATACCTTGACTCTCGGAAGTCGTATATATATTGGTAGCGACTTGGTGGAGTAAGGAAATTCATCAAACTCAAGCAAGTTCAAGGTAGCGCATTACTTGGATGAGCAAAAAGGAGAGCGAACAAAGGAGAGTGAAGTACAGACAGACCGAGGGTCATAGTACCTAGCCAAGGAGAAAAAGAGTTGCAAGTTTTGGGTGTGTTCTAGGCGGATGAGCCATAGGTGGGTGACCCTGCCCACAGTCGAGTTGGAGTGGGCACTCCTACCCGAGCAGGCAAAATTCAGTGCGGAGGACCCGGCAGTGTGGACAAAACGAGTTGCACGACACGACAGAGCGTGGGTGTTGCTGAATGGAAGGGCGACCCGACACAGGCAGCCCGAGATTGTTGATTTTTGGCAATTCATCAAGGTGAATTTTGGGGTTCTCGGCAAAGGCTGCATTTGTAAAAATTGTATTATTATCATTGGGCAAACTCTAATCTGGGAGTTGCCCCTCCCATTAAAAGAAAGTTATTCGTTCTGCATTTTTATATGATGATGATGATGAATGTTATTTTCGTTGTGTAAAATGATGAATGCTTAGTAGAATTGAAGAAAAATAACTAAGTATTGAATGTTAGGCGTAGCCTGTACTCATTAGTATTGGTGAAAAGAAATTGGGTAGCAGTTTCGCACCTGCCTATGTGCAGTTGAAAGACCACCGAAAGGATAAGGGCTTGACAGCGATGGTGGTTGGCTTAGTAGTTTGCAAAAAGTATATCAAACAATTTTATTTTTCTTTTTGTTTTGTTGCGGTAGTGTCAGGCAGTATTGTTGTTTCAACAATAGTTGTCAGCCAGTCAAAGAGGCAGCATACGACTATTGCAGGTAATTTGTGCCTTCCTTTCCTCTCTTTTAATATATTTTTAATTTATTTTTATTTCTGAATATATATATATATTTTATATAAATTTGTTTGTATAACTTTACTTTATTATATATATACACACACACACACACACACACACATATATATACACATGTATGTATATATATAATATATATATATATATATATATTATATATATATATATATATATTTTTCATATGGCCAAAGGCCTAGCAATGACTGTAAGGACAACAAGGTTGTCGGGAGGTTGATGGCCAAAGGCCTGGTGATCAACCAACGTGGCTTTGATACCAATGTAACAACCAAAAGTCGTATACGCAACAGAAATATTTAAAATACTTCGTAAGCATAGACATCCATTGTAGGATAGTAATTGTAAATTGTATATTGTATAAAGAATTGACATAGGATGAGTACAATTGAGAATGAGTGTCCTGTATATATAGGCAAGTAAGTACCCTTTCACGAACAGGCATGTCTCTAAGACATGCCTTCTCATTATTAACTAACTAACCATTAGTTAATTTACTGATTATTTATTATTATATTATATTATTATGATTATTATTTATTATTTATTTTTATTTATTTTTACATAATTTATGTTCATAACAATCTGCTGCTATGTTGCTCCCTCTGCCACTGACAAATCACGAACTAGAAATCTTACCTCTCTATCAACTCACTTAGAGAGAGATTTTCCTCGAGAATCTTGCCCTCCTGGGTTGGATTGTGCAATCCCTCTGGGGATTCGATCTGCTGCTTACGCAGCACTTCAATCTCCCTCCTTCTCTTCAACATTAGGCTCTTGCGGTCTACTTCTTGCTTCACCCGTCCTCTGATACCATGTTAAAATTTGCTAACCCAAATCCCTACTGCAACAACTGATTATATTTCTCCTATTGAATCAATTTATTTACAGTATTATATGGTAAACATCGAAATAAATACAACTACAGCCTTCACAACTTAAATAATATGCCGAAACAAGAACTGAGCAAGAAAGAAATAGCACACACAAGTGACATCGTTGTCTTTGGACAAATGTCCCCAGAAAAACCCAATGTGGGAAAACCAGTGCAGCAACTAAGGATTTGTATTATTATGTAGTAATTTCTTAGTACAATCCTTCGGATGCCCAAACTGGCAATCCTATACAGAGATCTAACTGGACAAAAGGATAGTGAGATGATCTCACCCTGTCACTGGGAAATCCGACACTGATCTGAGCTAGAGATGAGCCTTTGCACTGTCTCTATGCAGTACTCCATCACACCCATGCAGTTACTGCATCATTGATGCTAGGACTACACTGCATCTCCTCTCGGTCCTCTGCTCGCTGGAAACTTCGGCCCTCTGGCCTCCCGGTCACACACCCCAGCTCTGACACTAGATCCCAACTATTCCCCAGCAGAAATACAGACTCCCTTTAAAGCTCTACGTTGTCACAGCGTAGCTCTACGCTACCACAGAGTAGCTCTACGTTGCCTCTGCGTGGCCCACCACTGCCTCTCCGGACTACTCTCTGCCCTCTCTGCCTTGCACTCTCCAGATCAAGAAAACTTCCTCCGGAAAATTATCTCTGCCCCTCACTACAAGAAATCTCCTTGATCACCTTCTACGGCAACTGCTGCACTAATCTCTTGAGAAAAAAGATCTTTGATCTCTCACCGAATGTGATTTCCAAATGCCCATCAAGCTTCTTCTTATAATCCTCTCATTTATCAATCAACAGCGCAGATTAGATTCTAATCAATGGCTCAGATCATTTTGACTTGATCCTCGTCTTCTAGAAGTTTCACCCCCAGTTTAATTAATACCCTTTAATTATTTTAATTTCCTAATTTTAGACTTAGGCATTCAATAAAAATAATTAATTATTTTAATAAAACTATCTTCTAGTGGAATTTCCCAAAACGATTTCTAGTTTTTCTAGAATACATGTGTCCTAGCCTGCCTGCAAATTTTGAGGCTTAGAACACATCCGATGCTACCAGAAATCAACACAATAAAGTATTACGATTGTGTATCTAGGCATATCATGGCTCTGATAGTGTTCTACATGAAGTCGAAGGGGACAAATGAGTTGGCAGCTATGCTCAGAATAAGTAATGGCCATCATGAGGGATCGCTCCCGGCTCTCGTAAGTAAAGAATTAAAATTGTTGAGACCGAAAGCGACAAGGAGCCGGCCGAGAGAGTATGAAGAGTAATGTGGCAGAAACGTGGTTGGAGAGATGTGTCACAAGCCATGACACCTAGCAGACTTCCACCAACCTGATACAATGAATCAAATCGAAACACAAGAGTGAAGGCATCTTTAACATTATTTTTCCATATACGTACCTTGCCATCGCTAAAGGTTACCTTGTAGCATTTGTCTTCCATTGCCAAGATGGACACCAGGTCCTTTTTGAGGTCAAGTACATATAATACATCTTGTAAGTGGATCGTATTACCTTGATTCAATTTGAGAGAGACATTGCCTACACCTTTCACGGGGCATCTCATATTATCTCCAAGGACAATTCCTAGATTAGTTTCTTTCTCTATCAGATTATGGAGAACTTCTTTATAACCAATGAAGTGCCTTGAGGCACCACTATCAATGAGCCAAATTCCCATTGAGTCCGAAGGAGCAGAGGTAGATAGAGCAGCTGGTAGATAATATTCATCCTGCTTATTTTCAACAGTGTTGGATTCATACCTGGAATTTCTAGCCTTCTTGAATGGTTGTCCTCTTCCTTGATTACCAGCATTCCTTTTACCTTTGTTATTGAATTTGCCATTCCTTTGATTGCCATGAGAGGGATTTTGATCATCAACCCGGTGTGAGTCCTTTCTATCAGGGCACTCCCTTGCATGGTGACCTGCTTTATCGCAAATGTAGCATCATCCTTTTCTTCCATCCTTAGGTCTAGCGTTTCTTTTTTATTTAGACCCAGAATTATTTCTTTTCTTAACATGAGAAGAAAAGGCAGCAGGAAGACCTTTAGGCATGGGCATTTCTTGCTCTTCTACCCTTGTTTCTTCTTGAATGCATCTAGCCATTAATTCCTCGAAACCAGGAATTTCAATTATTGTTCAGAAGAGTAGTCCTGAACACGTACCATTCGGATGGTAATCCTCCAAGAGTCGTGAGTGCCATTTCCCTATCAATAATAGTTTCCCCAATAGATAGGAGATCGTTCCTGATTTCGGTGATCCTTATGAAGTATGCTTGCATACTCTCATCTTTACCCTTCTTAATTTCCTTCAGCATATTTTTAAGAAACAAAACATGATTTCATCATTAACTTTAAATAAACTCACTAGTCTATTGTAGATTTCCTTGGAGGTGTCCAGGTCGGAGATTTAGGCCACCAAGCGCTTGTCAATAGAGTCCCGGATGATCTTCTTTGCTTTGACTTCTTCGGTTTTCCATTTGTTCCTGGCAATAGCGGATGCATTTGATGGAGGCTCAACAATCTTGCCCCTCACATGGTCCAACACTCCTTGATCTTCTAAGGTTAGATCAATAGACATCTTCCATCCGTGATAGTCAGCTTTCTCACAGAGCTTGTCCTCGGCAGGAAAGAGTGATGAGGACCCCATAGTTCTTACAGGATAGCCTTGCCAATCTTCTCTTCGGTGATTGCTCTTGCTCTCGCTCGGGCTTTGTCTTCACCTCAGCTCCGATACCATGTTAAGTTATGGTATGTTCTATGCTTATAGCAATTTACTTTTCTTTCTTATTATTATCCACAGATTAGCAATCACATGTACATAAAGTAAAATGCAGATAGAACATTAAAGATCAACAGAAAACAAGCCAAGATAAGAGACACAAGATGTGGCGGCTAGCCAAGGAAAAACCCTAATGTGGGGAAACCCTTTGATCAAATCTTCCTTTATCTTCAATAATCCAGCTGAGAGAAATAGTACATAAATCTGATTTACATCAGCAACAGCAAACCCTAGATCAGTCCCAAACTAGGGCAAACAATATCTCGCAAACCGACCATCGAATCGGCTTGATTCCACCACCAAAAAATGCAGCCCTCAGAGGAGATCTAGATGGACCTACAATGCAGTTATGAGGAGGGAGTTTTCTGGTCAACGCGGTTCAAACTTTGTTTCTGCAGTAGCTGCCCTAAAACTATGTCCTTCCTTCCACACGTGTGAGAGAGAGTCTCTTTTCTATGCAGTAGAGAAGAGCCTCTTTTCTATGCAAGAGAGAAAGAGAGAGAGAGAGAGAGAGAGAGAGAGATGTGATGAGATGAGTGAGTGCAAATGAGGAAAAGTCCTCTTGTATTTATACACAACTATTGATGTTTTAATAGATGCGACTGTTGGGCTTCTAAGCCTACATGAGTTGTAGGTTGGCTCAATAATTATTCCATAATCAAAATAAATTCATATCTCCATAAATACTTATCGGAATCGGATGATCTTTAGATCATTCCTACACCTCTCGACGAGAGGAATCTAATAAAAATATTACCAGCCATGAATAAGATGACCCACATGGAGTTTGGCCCTAGTTGCCAATTTTAACAGACAACTAGAAGCTTGGGCCTAACATATTTCGGTAACTAATTTCCAAGTTCTCCCTCTCCTTATAAAAGGAAGGAAGAAACACTTAACAAAGGTTCAGAATTTTTAGGAAAGACTTCTCTCTTACAAGACCTTTTCCTGTTTTCCTAAAGGCCTGTCTGAAGCCTATTGTATGTTGGTTTTCTTCAAGAGATTAATACGAAGTTCCAGGTGATTCCAACTTATTAGATTTGTAGTGTGTCCTTCTCTCTCTGTATTACCATATATGTTTAAAATTTTTCACAAATTGCATGTCAAGTAGCAGCTTGTTGTATTTCCCTTTAGATGGAAATTCATTTAGGCCAAAACATTGATGGATAATGCATGTTTCATGGTGGAAATCGAGTCTTTAAAAAGTGCTACATGCATCTTAGCATTTCACAGCATTCTATCTCACTCATTTCTCTCCAAGTCTTGATATATAGAATTCTTAGAACTTAAGCTTTCTATGATGGACTCCTCTTCTATTGTCTTCTCCCATTACCTATGATTCAACAATTAAATTGCTGCATATTCAGAATCTGATTTGGCCACCTGTGAGTTGAAGATTATTCCTTGGATACCATGTAGCCAAGTTGCTTCATGTTTGGTACCTTTACAAACAATTTTGAATCAAACCCATTTGCATTATTTGTGACAAACTGAAGTGTTGCAAGTCTTTAATATAAATCTGTCAAGCACTGTTTATGATGTCCTAGGCACTGGTCTCTCCCTTCAACCCAACATTGTCTTTAGGAAGCTTTCATATCTCCTGAAGCGGTTGGGCTACAAGTGCTAGAAAAAGTGACAACAAAATCTTTGACTCAAAAACCTAGAGGCATGAAGAACATGCTTGTCTAGAAAAATAATAATAATAATATTTCTTTTGCTTTTTAAATAAAATACATAATGGTACAAATTATGAAGACAAAACCTAGTTACATTCTCCAACACAAAATGGGTACATGCTAGCATTAGACAAGCTAGTCCCTAACAGGGAGTAGTGTGCTAGATCGTCTGGAGAACTAAAAAAATATTTCAGTTAAACTGGAATGTTAGGTACTTTGCATGCAATTGATGATATAGATAGATTTGATCATGTTGAATGGTGGAACATGTATAGCTCTGGGGGGACCTTTGGTGAAATTGGCAGTTAAATTGCTTTCAGAGGTGGTTAACACTTCTTTTGTAAAGAGGTATTGGAGCACCTATAGCTTCATCCACAAATCTCAAAAGAAACTGTCTCAAATAAAACCGGGCAAAAAGCTTGGTTTATGTACACTTCAACTTGAGGTTGTTGACACATTATTGTGAGTGGGCTCAATTTGATAGAGAATATATCACTTGGGACAACAACCTAGAGGAGGATAATTCGGAGGATGAAGCCTTACATTTAGAATAGTTGGGAGCATAACTTTTGGACAATGAGGATGGTGGTCATCAAGCAGCATCAACAGCAATGCCACCCCCATCCACTAGCAAGGCTCAAGTTGCACCATCTTTGTCGCCACCTCTATCTACAACATTGCATGGAAGTCATGTGCCTTCTGGTTCTAGATGTGGTTCACGACCATTGCATAGTTAAATTATTTGGGAGGAGGCTCCCATTGATCATAGATAACGATAAAGGAAATTAGCAGTTTCTCATGGCACAAAGAAATTTTAGTAAATAGTAGATTTATTTGTCTTTTCTAGTTTCTAGTACTTTTTATAACTATTGATGCTTTCATATTTATTATAGTATTTTCTGTAAACAACATATGACAATTTAAGTTCAAAGTTTGAAGTTGGCAATTGTAACTCATTGGTAATGAATTATGAATATGATGCTTCGTTAAACATTTCATTTCATGTTTGATATTCTTTGTTATAGTTTGGTAATGGTTACAAGTACAACTTTAGTGATGACAAATGTTATATATTGAACTTTGAAACTTTAAGGTTGATGAGTATTAGATGTTATGGACCTATGGTTGATGAAGATTACAACTACCAAATGATTGATGTTATATGGTTTAATCCACGTTTTTGTGGTTTTTTTAACCAATTCATCATTCTACATGCTTTTGTTGACATATATGCATTAATATATAAAAATATATATCATATTATAAAAAATCTCTCAAAAACTCCCCCAACCCGGAAGCTTCTGAAAATTGTTGCTCCTGCTCCCGCTTCCAAGCAGACTTGCTTCAGGGTGAGGATATTGTTGCAACAGCACTTTTCTATTCTTCTTCTTCTTATCAACTCTGGATATATGACAGCTGGGTGTGTGAAATGCAGCCCGAAGTTTGGCTGCCTACCCAAGGAAATGGCCACCAACCTAAAAATATTATTCCCGCCAAAAGAAAGAAATTTGTCACCAGCACAAGGTTTGAACCCACTCTGACACCACCTATTATGAACCAAATGGTAATTACCAAAGCAATCACGAAAATGACACAAGGATCCTAGAAATGTAAAATGTCTAAAGCACATCAAATTACTTAATAAAGACTAATGATTAAAAGAAAAATTATTGCACTGTCAACAAGGTTGCAGTATATGTATCTAAGGTGCATGGAGATATGACCGACCCCAAACAGAAAACATTACATTAATATTAAGTAATATAGTGAATGTTGATTATGTACATTACTATCTTATGAGTATCTCCCCATCTTCATAAACTCCAACCTAGCTTACAAGGCATATGAAGAATGTCATGAAGAGAGGCATTAGTCAAGGGGCTTTCATTTTTCAAAAGCTGAAATGTAATTGCTCATCCCAGAGTAGAGAGTAAACATAAGGCGCAGTAATTCATTGATCAGATTTGAACTAAAACAATAAGTGGAACTACCAAGTAAAAGAATGGAAAAAGTAGCAAGAGCAGAACAGCACAAAGGATATTTCAGCATAAAAATATTCATCTCATAAATTGCAGGGTACAAAGAAACTCGTTATGTGGTACAGTTACTCTTCATAATGTGCAAAAAGGATCAACTTTAAAATCAATCCACGGACCATGATCTATAGCCACAAGAGGTTAACCCAGTTGTTGAAAGCTAGATATTTTATTAGCCCCCACCAGGGTTCAGAATCTCAAATCTCACAAGCATGGCCAGATCAGCTTTACAATCAATCCATGATCTATAGCCACGAGAGTTTAAACCTATGTTGCAGGAAACGTAGGGCAAGGGGGCGTTTCCGTACGAAAACGGGTACGAAACACTGAAACGCGTTTGGTACGGCCCTGAAATGCGTTTCAGGTCGTACTGCCACGTTTCACGAAACTGAAACGTGGCCAGTATGGCCTGAAACGCGTTTCAGGGCTGTACGACTCACGTTTCAGCGTTTTACTTATGTTTTTTTTTAAATTAGTTTGTTTTCTAATTTATTTTTAGGTTATCCTAGTGACTTCTAGTTGCTTCTAGATGCCTGTCTAAAGTTATAAAAGTGAACTTTTGCCCTAGTGTTGATATGCAATTCATGGTAATGTTAAATTCTTAAAGTAAAAGGATGAAAATGACTCAAGATGTTTGAGAGTGGTTTCGCCCTCATTGGATTTCATATGGAGAAAGTAGAATTTTAGATCTCACTCAAAATCCAGCAGACTTATCTGTTTTTCAGGGTTTCAGGATTAGGGAGATTGCAATGTTTCCATTGGATTTTATCATGTACTAGGGTATGGAACTTGTATTTAATCAAGAGAACCAAGCCCTTTATGCAGGGGAGACACCCAATAATGAAGAGCATGCAGGGTACTAGGGTATGAAACTTGTATTTAATCAATAGCACTAAGGTCATTGGACTATGGCAGGAGGAGACTCCCAATCAAGCACGAGACAAGAAATTAGAAATTTCTTGTGGCTGATTTTGGATATTTCTATTTTCATTATGTGATCATTCATGAGTAAATGAGATGTAAATTTAGAGACTTATAGTTTATGCATTGACAATTGACAATTTTATCATAATGTAATAAATTAGAATGTATCATATATGCCTTATGATTGCACATATTTCTTAAATGTCCTATGTATCATATATGCCTTATGATTGCACATATTTCTTAAATGTCCTAATATATATATATATATATAAATGTCCTAATATATATATATATATATATATATATATATTCGTGTTTCCCCGTTTCCAAAATTTGGGGAGGTCGCATTTCGTATTGCTTCCCATTTCGGAAACTCGTACCCGTTTCCTCGTTTCGTGCAACTTAGGTTTAAACCGGTTTCTGAAAGCTAGATATTGTCTTAGCCCCCACCAGGGTTAAAATCTGGTAAGCATGGCCAGTTAGCCCCTCAAGGGGTGGGTGAAAAGCAGCAGAACCATCATTGTCATTATCTTAGGCTGGCAGCCCTCACCTCTTGATTAAAAACCGCAAATGGAGTCCCACTTTCGAGTGATGGCCTAAGGTTTCTTGGATTTAGTATCTCAGACGATTCCTCTAGAAGCATTCTCAAATCCATAATCTACGATTGTAGAATGCACTCAAGCATGTCAGGTAATCTCACGTATTCTACTGCCATACATGGTTGACCATGTCATCGCATATCTCTAGACCCCACTTAGTGAGATATCATTCCATTGTAGAGTTTCATCAGTTATTCTAACTGAAAATGATTTTGCCCAAAAGTCAGTTGTTTTTCGCTGTCGACAAACAACTTTTGGCATTTCATTCTGGTATAGCTAGCTTCACCAAGTTTAGGACATTTGAACAATGTACATTGGAACCATCAAATAATGAATCTTGCAAAAAATTTACCAAATATGAATTTTGTATGTTCCACATAATTTTCCCATGTTCCACCAAGTTTCCTAGATGGGAAAGCATGGTATAATCTTGCCAATCCTAAAATTCTGAAAATTATTACGTCTGCTGAATTCTCAATAGGATATGAAATTCTACTTTCTCCATATGAAGTCTGATGATGTTAAAGGTAAAATAAAGATGAATGTCGAAGATGTAAGACAAAGGATAATTTCAACTTTTACTTTAAGAATTTAATATTACCATTAATTGTCAATGTCACAAACACCTCCAAAGCTCTATCCCTATCCTTGTTTTGTCTTAAAGGGTTGTTGGAAGAAAAAATAGGGGGAAGGGAGGGCTGCCCAGGCATCCCCATTCTGTGGACTGGGGGGTGCCCAAACACCGACCCTTTTTGAGGGGCACCTAGACGCCCCCCTTTTGGAGAAACATGTCCCTCACACTGGGAAAACATTTCCCCTGCTGCCCCCTTCCTTCTCGCCCTCCCCTCCCCCACAACACCATAGTTTTAAAACTCTGACTCCAACTCCGACTCGACCGAGGATCGACTCCGACTCCGACTCCGAAACGATAATGACTCGGCCGGCTCGATTTCAATGACTCGGTCGTTGTAAAAAATACATTAAATATTTTATTTCTTTTATAAAAAAACATAATTTTAAAGATTTTCATTCATGTTTCCAAACACACAGCATTATAATATAGATGGAAGACAACATATGATCAAAGTAGGCTCATGAACCAATCCATTATATCTAAATGGTACCCAATTGCAATACATAGTCAACTGGCATACATGATCAAAGACTCAAAACAAAAAACACATAACCAAGGAGGCTAGAAATAGCCTCTACAACAAAAGTAAACTGTGACGGTGACCAGACTCCAGTACTAGTACCACTGGCTAGTAGCTACTGCCAAAGGAGCCAAGATCATGTCGATCAATCTCTGGATCATCATCATCAGAGTCAGACAGGGGGCCCCATGGCCTCTCATCATCATCATCATCTCCAACTGCAACTGTAGAAGTGGTACCACTAGCAGGTTGTGCAACTGCAGCAGATGCAAGCTGAGATAGAGTAGATATGCGGTTGTGCTTCTGTCGTGGTTGAGCAGAGGAAGCACCTACAACTGGAGTCCTTGCTGGCTGTGAGACTGAGGCTGGTGAATTGGGATCTGCATTCAACTGAAAAGGATGAAGTTGAACAACATGTTCAATTTCAACTAATGCCTCCATATCTAAATCTAAATCAAGATCCTCATCAGGATCAAACTCTGCTGGACGACTCTCCACTACCCAATCTGATGTTGGATCAATGTCTTCCAACACAATGGGATCTGAATTAGGTCTTTTGTTCAGCAAATGGTTTCGTCTGAGTCGAAGGTTGTATTGGACATAAACTAGATCATTTAACCGTTTTTGATCCAAACGGTTTCTCTTCTTTGTGTGAATCCTCTCAAAGACAGACCAATTGCGCTCACACCCAGAGGCACTGCAAGTTTGACTCAAAATACGAATTGCAAACCTTTGCAATTCATGACAATGGCCACCATAGGCCTCCCACCATTGTGCTGCAAAACACATAGGAGTGTAATGAGTTAGCTCAACAAAATTACAAATTACATCTAACTTTCAAATTATAAATGATTTAACAAACTTTAAAAAAAAAGTAAAACTATTAAGAATTTGAAAATTGAAATTTTTGTTTACCTGGCTCATCTCCTTCTCTTGCAATCTTTGCTAGGTTCTTCCCAAAGGTACCTGATGCATAGCTGAAGGTTGTGATGTGTTGGTGTATCTCCAGCTGATCAGACTCCAATGGGATCATGCGATCAATGCAATCAATCAGTCCATCTCTGACCTCCCCCCTCAAAGTTCCTGACTCCTTAGCTTTATAATGATACCGTGGGTTCAAAAAATACCCAGCTGCATGTATAGGGCGATGGAGTTGATTGTTCCATCTCTCATCAATGATTGCCCAAATGGGCGCATACTTTGCCACTCTATCCTTGTATACCGTCTTTATTTGCTCCTTTGATTGATCCATAGCCTCATAAATGAAGCCCATAGCCAACCTTTCCCCATCCACCAACCGCAACACCTTAACTAGTGGCTTAGCAAGCTTCACAATCTCTGCTGCCTTTCTCCAAAAAGTTTCTTCATAGACTTTCCTTTTCAACTCTTTGCCTTCCGGTTTGTTAGACCAATTGCTTTGATTCCATTCATCACTGGAAAACATCTTTTGCAAGTTTCTATGTTGGGAGAGCATAGATTGCAATGTCAAAAAATGTGTAGCAAATCTAGTGATGGCAGGCCTAATAATATCCTTGCCCCCAGTGTGTTTTCTCATGAGGCTCAAAATCAATGTATGATTGTAGATAAATTTTGTTATGCTTTTGGCATGATCTATAGTGTTTTTGAATCAATCTAATTTTCCAATATCCTCAAGCATGAGGTCTATGCAATGTGCAGCGCATAGGGTCCAAAAGATGGTCTTGTGTTTTTCCTCTAACAGTTTACCAGCAAGAACATAGTTAGAGGCATTATCTGTGATGATTTGAACAACATTAGCCACCCCCACCTCCTCAACAACCTGATCCAATAGCTGAAACAACAAGTGGCCATCTTTTACCTTATTAGATGCATCAACTGATTTTAAAAACATGGTTCCCTGTGGGCAGAAGACAAGAAAGTTAATGATGGTACGGTTTCTTTGATCAGTCCATCCATCTGACATGATGGTACACCCTGTTCTTGCCCATGAGTTCTTGAACTCTTACAAATACTCATCAATGGATTGAATTTCTTTCTGCAAACGAAACCCCCTTAGCTCATGCATAGTAAGGCCTTTGAAACCATTTCCAGCAGCATGCATGGCATCAAACATAGGCTCATAATATGGTGAACGAGCAGCATTAAAGGGGATATCAGCATCATACCACCATCTAGCTATGTACTCACAAGCAGTCTCCCTCAATTCTTTCTTCCAATGGTCATCTAAAGTGGGCTGCATTTGAGTTTTACTAACTTCAGGACCATGTGCATCTGATAGAGAGGAGGGAGTGAAATAACTTTTGATAGTCACATCACCCTTTTTCATTCTACCCTTTCCCTTATCTTGAACAGAACCAAAAGAGGGAGGAACATATCGGAAAGGGTTGGATGTATCAGTTTGAGGGATAGAGGAAGAACACTCAAAATCATAATGGGGGTTGGCAGTGATCATTTTTGTATCTCCCTCTTCCTCCCAATTTCAGCCTGTATGTCTTTTTGCCTAGCCTTATCTTCTTTAAATTTCTCAATGCTGGCCAACAAATTCTTCCTAATCTCCCCAATTTCTGGTGAGGTACATGGGGTAATTTGGCCTCTAATCCCTGCCAAGTGTTGCTTCAGCCTATTAATGCCCCCAGGACCTTCCTTAATTTTCCTATGGAAAAATTTGCATTGCATTTGACTATCAACCATTTCAACATATGCCCAAGCAGGATCTCTTGCTTTAGGTGCCATTTTTTGACTAGGAAATGAAAGCAAACAATCTGAAAATGAAAAAAAAAAACCTTGATTCAATGTATATTTATTTGACAAAAAACACTCTCTAAGCTTTCTAGATATGCACCTAAAATATACTAAGCAAAAACAGATTTATAGAGGTGAAAAAAAATACCTCCAGGCACAAACTGCCTCCTCAAGCTTGCTCCAAGAATCAACTCCTCAATGCTGCTTCAAATGGCTGCCCAAGAAGCTCCTCACTCCAGCGACAATGCTTCTCCAAGACTCCTCACTGCTGCTCCAAAACAAGCTCAAGAACTGCTCACTAACTCTCAAAGAAGACTCTCACTCAAATGCATAAGATTGCTGTGAGAGAATGAGAGCACTTGAGTGTGTTAAATAGGGTTTGGGAGGGGGAAATGTACCCCAAAAGACATTTAGCAAATTCATATAACTGCTTGGAGTCCAAACCAACCAAAAAACACTTTAAAAATCCATTAAAAATGTATTAAAACACTGTTTTACGTGTGACTGGGCGGTTTCTTGTGACTCGGCCGAGTCATAACGGAAACGGCCGTTTCGGCCGAGTCATCCATGACTCGGCCGAGTCATTCCCGAGTCATTGAATGACTTGGCCGAGTCATGGCTGACTCGGCTGAACGAACTATTCCATTGGCCGGGTCGTTAGGGAGGGTAATGGCTCGAATCAACCCGGCCGTTTCACTAATGACTCAGCCGAATTTTAAAACAATGCCACACACATACCCTCTGCGGACTCATGCTGGTGATCCCTCTATCATCCGCTCACATAGTTAAAAAAGGGCCACCATGGAGTTATAGCCCAATTTAATGCCATCCAGGCCTTTGAACCCACTTCTCTTCATAGTCATCCTAAGATGCAACAGATCTTAAACAACCATCTGCCAGTCTTTGACAAGCCTCATGACCTTCCACCCTCGAGAGGGGAACATGATCATAGCATTATGTTGGTCCCAGGGGCCCAACCACCAAATGTGCGCCCATGTAGATATCCGTTCGCCCAAAAGAATGAAATTGAAAAAATCATCAAGGAACTCTTGGAAGCAGGCGTCATTCGTCCTAGCATTAGTCCTTATTCATCGCTTGTGGTCATGGTGCTCAAAAAAGATGGAGAATGGCGTTAAGTGTCCAGACTTTAGGCCCCTCAACAAATTGACGGTCAAAGACAAATTTCCCATCCCAGTTGTCGATGATTTGCTGGATGAACTAAATGGAGCTCAATTCTTTACTAAGCTCGACCTTCGCTTGGGCTATCACGAAATTCGCATGAAAGAAGTAGACATTCCAAAGACTGCTTTTCGAACTCATAAAGGCCATTATCAGTTCCTGGTCATGCCATTTGGTCTTTGTAATGCCCCATGCACTTTTCAGCGCCGTATGAACCACCTGATTAAACCATATCTCAGAAAATTTGTCCTTGTTTTCTTTGATGACATCCTCATCTACAACCGCACCTGGGCCACACATCTTCAGCATGTAGATCTGCGCTTGCAACTGCTTCGGAAGCATAAATTATTTGTCAAGATGTCCAAGTGCTCTTTTGGCATGGAAGAAGTTGAGTATTTGGGCCACATTGCGGGGCGTAAAGGTGTCAGGGTGGACCCCGAAAAGATCCAGGCATTGCAGGATTGGCCTCAACCAAAGACCTTGAAGAGCTTGAGAGGATTTTTGGGTCTCACAGGCTACTATCGCAAATTTGTCCGCAATTATGGTCGCATTGCTAGACCCCTCACCACCTCCTCAAGAAAAATTCATTTCTCTGGAATGATGAAGCGCAACAGGAATTTATAGCTCTCAAACATGCCATGTGTTCCACCCCCGTATTAGCACTAACCGACTTCACCAAATCTTTTGTGATTGAGTGTGGTGCTTTAGGTACAGGTATTGGCGCAGTCTTAATGTAGGACGGTCGATCCTTGGCCTTCACTAGCCAACAACTAAGTGGGAAAAATCTGGGACAATCTACCTATGAGAAGGAGATGATGGCCATCTTACATGTAGTAGATACCTGACAACCATACTTATTGGGGCGGCGTTTCCAAATCCGCACAGACCATCAAAGCCTTAAATATTTTTTGGAACAACGCCTATCCTTGCCACAACAAAATAAATGGCTCGCCAAAATGCTGGGATATGATTATGAGATCATTTACAAGAAAGGGCGCGAAAATGTAGTAGCAGATGTGTTATCACGCCAATTTGAGGAGGAAAGTACCTTGCTTGCAATCTCCTTTCCCATTCCAGAATGGATTGAAGAGGCTCGCAAGGAATGGTTTTCACATCCCTTGCCCTCCCAACTCATTAATCAATTGTAGGGGGATCCAAATTCCACAGCGGGCTACTTTTGGTAGGATGAGATTCTTTGCTACAAGGACAGAGTTGTGATATCACCAACATCCACCCTCAAAAGCCGCATTTTGGCGGAGTTGCGCTCATCTCCCATTGTAGGGCATTCAGGCTTTCAGAAGACTTATGCTCGCACTCGACGTTCATTCATTTGGACAGGCATGAAAAAGGACATTCTTACTTTTGTAGCTGAGTGTGACATATGTTAGTGCCACAAAGGAGAAACAGTCAAATCCTCCCCAGGCACCTTACAACCATTGCCCATCCCGGCCTCAATCTGGACGGAGGTTTCTATGGATTTCATTACGGGTCTTCCAAAGTTAGTGAACAAGTTAGTCATCATGGTGGTTGTGGATAGACTTTCTAAGTATGCTCATTTTTGCGCACTACCCCACCTTTTTACATCGACTTTGGTCGCTCAATCTTTCATGGACCAGATCTTCAAATTGCATGGCATGCCCACTTCCATTTTGTCTCATCGTGACTCGATCTTCACCAATAAATTTTTGCAGGAACTCTTCAGGCTACAAGGTACCCAACTACAACTCAATACTTCATATCATCCCCAAACTGATGGTCAAATTGAAGCAGTCAACAAATGTCTAGAGACCTACCTTAGGTGTTTCGCTTCAGAAAAGCAACATCTATGGGTACAGTGGTTACCTCTAGCCGAATGGTGGTATAACACCAACTATCATGCCACTACCAAAATGACTCCATATGAAGTAGTTTATGGTCAACTCCCTCCTTCACCTACTTATATCAAGGGATGCTCGAAGGTACAAGCAGTGGATCAACTCCTACAGAACTGCACAACCATGTTGGCCCAACTCAGAGAGAATCTCCATCAAGCTCAAAACTGCATGAAGCAATAGGCAGATCAACATCGTTTAGAATGCCAATTTCAAAAAGGGGATTAGGCTTTTTGAGGCTGCAACCATATAAGCAAACATCACTTAAAGACAAGGGTTGTCAGAAATTATCTCCAAAATTCTACGGACCGTATCAAGTACTTCAGCGCATTGGAGAATTCGCCTACAAGCTAGCTTTGTCACCCACTACAAAAATCCATCCAGTCTTCCATTGCTCATGCCTCAAGAAAGTGATTGGGAACCATTGCAGAACTCAAACCAGTCTACCTGAATTGGATGAAGAAGGGTCAATCTGGCTCCAACCTAAACAGGTTCTTCACACACGAGAATGGCACCTGCGTGGCCGCCTGATCAAGGAAGTCCTCGTCAAGTGGAAAGATACCTCTCCGAAAGATATGACCTGGGAACCGACAACTATCCTTCAGTGGTTTCCGCAGCTTCAACCTTGAGGACAAGGCTATTCTTATGGGGGAGGGCATGTTAGGGTCCAACCCTAACCCCCTTATTTATGTAATAGGATCGAGTCATAGTTAAGTAAAGAGTCAATAAAACCCATATTAATAATTGTAAGTGGTTGACCCACATTTAAAGAAGGGACCATAGTTAGTTGCAAATGGGCCATGGTATTAGATAGATGGTATTAATAAGAACCATGGTATTGCATGTATGAATCCTATCTAAAGGATAAAGACTCCCCTTGAGGAGCATCGTGTCTTATTTTGTAATTGAGCCTAGCTCTATTGGAGGTTGCCCCCTCGAAGAGGCAAGTGAACATTGCTTTCCTTTCTGAATAATAAAATACTTGCTGTTATTTCTTATTGTTCTGTGTTCTATGTATCTTTATTGCGTATTTGGTATTCTGGTATCTTCTTGCAGGTCAAGAGCATAACAGTTAGACTTAAGAAATATTTAATTATTGATTAATTAACTTAATTGAGCCATTTCTAGGTGTTTTCTCTTGAATTTTTTTTTGGGTTCTAGAGTTCTTGTGCTTCTATGCCTCTCTGACCAAAGTTGAGACTATAACACCTGTCCGATGCTACAAAACTAACACTCCCTCTTAGCGAGAATGGTGTTCTACCATATTCTTTGTCTCATAACATCTCCTCCTATACATGCTGTTGATGTCTGACAACTTTGACAACTTGCAACTGTCCACGAAACCACTACACAACTCTAATTCAACTACCACTCCGAGCTGAATCATACTTGCATCTGTGTGACTGCTGGGATTGCACTGTTCAACCCTATACCGCTGTCAACTTTGCATTGAACTACAACTGAACTCATGCTGCTGCTGCTTCTGCAACTACTGCAATTGAGAACCAATCATCCTGTCCCTGCTACTGAAAGGGTTCTCCACTATACCCATATGTTTCCTAAAATAGACGAACTTAACTCTTCTTAGAGATTTTGTTAGTATATCTGCAACCTGCTCTTTGTTGGCATTATGACTAATGTGTTGTCCTTGATGGAAACCTACTTGATAAATATGTTAACATGATGGTAGCAGAATGAGTATACAGGGCAGTATAAATGTGACAAAGAGATTGGACAAAGGAATATCAATTCAGAGATAGAAGAAGGATAAAGGTGATGTTTTAAGAAGTATACATGGGTCCTGTGAACAAAGGCCATGTACATACGCGGGTATGTTGAAGCAAAGTCGCGTATAGTTTCTGCACCATAGTATTCTCAATACCAGGGGTCTTTACAATGGTATTGGCCCATAGTACTGAGCGCGACAACGGATATTTGATCCCGTCAAAGAATACCATCGGACTAACTACGAAATTGGCCTAAGGTATTGGCTAAGGTCTAAGCTATATAAGGAGATGGAGATCAAAGTGCTATGTGTGTAAGTATTGGGTTATTGATGATTGGTTTGATCTAGGTGTGCACCAAGGAGTATGATGATGGATAAGATCTATTAGATTTGAAATGACTACATATTGATTAATCTACTAATGGTTTGATAGATCTATGATGATGATGTTATGAGGTATATCTGTTATGGTGTATGCCGAGATTTGGGTTTGATAGGCGTTCTGTTGTGCAGTGAAGGTTTGAATCAGTAATGACAGATCTGTACGCAGGTTTGCTTCCAAAAGGTCACGTACATACGCGAATCTGCTTCTGGGTAGTTGCGTATATATTCTGCAGTATGGACAGATCTGTACTCGGGTGTCAAGTATGAAAGACGCGTACATACGCGGAAATGCTTTATAATGGTCACGTACATCTACTAGGTTTTTGCAGTATGAGCTGATGGTAATGATTGAATTGTTTTTATTATGTTTACTGTTATCTGTCGCTGAAGTCTTTCATGATAATCTGTGTTTAACAGTGCTGGTTTGGTGAACTGATGAATAGTAATGATGTTGCTATGTGATGATTTGTATGTGGTTCAAATATCTGTGATGGGGTCAGTTTGTGTTTCAGTAGTGCAGTAATTCAGATTTAGATTTCTGTGTTTTGACATCTGTACGCATGTCGTCCTAAGGGAAAGCGCATATATGCACGGGTATGGTTCAGAATAGTAGCGTATATAGTATGAAATGTGTTTAATTAGGGTTTGCAATGACAGGATCTGGTTTCTGTGATGAACAATATTTAGCATGGTATTCTGATGAATGGATATATAGTGATATAAGTTGGTCTAGTTGTTTGAATAAGTCATTTCAATATTTGATTTGGTGATCCAATTGGTTCAGTGACTTGATACAATTTTGATTTCAGTATTGTTATCTTATATTTGGAATGGATCCAGTTTGAAATATTCTGAAAAGTGATCCACAAAGAAAAGAGGATAAGGGGGTTGTAGCTCCCTTCCAGTCGAAGCCGGAGAACAAGAGAAGGTTGTAGCCTTTTGCAGGTGGGTGCCTGCATACTGGTATGAGTCTGCACCAGTACAAGATTGTAAGAAATTTCTTTTTATAATAAAAGAAGAAGACAAAGACGACAACAACAGTGGTTTTTTGCCACATTGAGTTTCCACTTAAAAAAATCCTAGTGTTCATGAGTGTTGATGTGTTGCTTATGTGTAATGGTTTATTCTGTTCTTATTGCACATGGTTATTGTTTAGTTAATGTCTAATGAAGTACTGATACAGTGTTTCAAGTTAAACAGATGATGAATTAACTGAAAAGTTAGTTAACTAGATATACGCTACTTGTCTTCATTGCAATCGTGTACATATGCAAGTTTAATTTATAACAATAGTGTACAAAAATCTGAACAATAGGTATCAGAGTAGGTCCTTCAGAATGATTGCTTGAAGGAAGATTCATCAAGATGAGCAACCAAGAGGGAGCAACATCTGTCAAGCCACCATTGCTTAATGGATCCAATTTGGTTTTCTGGAAAGTCAAAACAGGAGCTTACCTACAATCACTTGGAGCGGATGTTTTGGGAATCGTTGAAGGAGGCTATCAATATCCATCTTCCATTTCCATAGATGAAGCAGAAAAGAAAAAGCATGAGACCAATGCAAAGGTTTTCAATGCTTTGTTAGGAAGCTTGGTAGAATTAGAATTTGTCAAAGTCATACAGCTGAATACCGCAAAGGCTATATGGGACAAGATCATCCAAATTTATGAAAGTGACAGCAAGGTAAAAAGTGCCAGACTTCAAACTCTTAGAATTCAATATGAAACTCTCAGAATGCATAATGATGAAAGTATTGCAATTTTCTTTATTCGGGTAGATGAGATTGTTAATTGAATGAGAAACCTTGGTGACGAAGTAAAGGAATCATCACTGGCTGAGAAAATATTAAGATCTCTAACCCCAAGCTTCGATTCGAAAGTCTTTGCCATTAATGAAATGCAGGATTTGAAGAACCTTACTATTGAACAACTTCATGGGATTTTAACAGCCTATGAAATGACAAAAGGGGGTCCCTTAGATATCAGAGAAGTTGCATTCAAAGCTACTTCTAAATGAAAGGAAAAGGAGGAGCTGAAGGAATCAAGGTATGTATTAGATGAAGAAGAGACAAACTTTGTAAAGAAACTCCAAGTAGGCACTTATAGATTTAGAGGTAAGCTTCCTTTCAAATGTTTTTCTTGTGGAAGAGTTGGTCACTATGCTGCTAAATGCCCTTGTAAAGAAAACCATGAGAAAGAGAAGAATTCAGCACAAGTAAATTTTAGAGGAAGCTTTGAAAACAAGAGAAGTTTCTACATACACAAAGATAGCGATGGTCTTTCAAATGGCGAAGAAGGTGAGTCGGATAAATAATATCAATTACTTATGGCATTTGAAGATAATGTATTGATGAGTCTGATGATGTTTTCATGGATGCCTTAGAAGAAAAGGATAATGTCATAGAAGAAATAACTCAGCTTAAAATTCATTTAGAAGAAGCTAAATTAGCAGAGGAAGCTTTGAAGAAACAAATCTTAGAAAAAGAGAGGCATCATGAAAAGTTAGAACTAGAAGTAGTAAGTCTAAGGAAGGAACTTGAGAAAGCAAAAAGTCTAAACCTTAGATTTTCGAAAGGATCTGAGACGTTAGAAGAAATCATCAAAGTACAACGCTCTCCTCTTATAAAAACAGGTCTCAGAGACACTGAAGAATCATCAAAGATTGTAAAATTTTCTGAAATAGGTATAGGAAGCTATCTCAATGTAGTAAAAGGAAGCAGTCAACAAAATTCCGTCTCTCAACAAAGGAATAAGGGATCATATGTTTTTCAGGTGAATCACCCTTATCACAATCAAAGGGAAAGCTACACAAGAAGGTACTACACGCCCAAGAACTTTTATTTTAATGGTTAATGCTTCACTTGTCATAATTTTCGTCATAATGCTGCTAAGTGTGTTGCTTATAAAACTATCATGAATAGAGAAGCAAGAAAAGAAAATAATGAGGTTGGGTTAAATAAATGTTCGTATAATACCTTCTCACCTCTTCAAGATGAATCTGAATGTTCCCTTTGCAATAAATTTGGACATAGAGAAACTGAATGCAAAAGAAAAATACGATCAACTCTTCAGAATGAACAAAAAACAACAACATCTAAGGTATGGAAAAAGAAACCATAGAATCTGAGAATTGTGGTTTAGCTATTTATGCAGGGGATCAAGAAAATTTGTGGTACATTGATAGTGGATGCTCAAAACATATGACAAGTGATAAAGATAAGTTTATGTCCTTTAATGAAATAAAGAAAGAAAATAATGTAACATTTGGAAATAATTTACTTGCAGCTATTAAATAAAAAATAATTGTTTTGCTGGAAGAAATGGTTAAAGCTGGAAATGTTTTGTTTGTTGATGGATTAAAACATAACTTGTTGAGTGTTAGTCAAATGTGTGATCAAGTGCATGAGGTGGTTTTCAGATCAAAGAATTGTGTGGTACTGAATCTCGATATAGTAAGATCATAATAAAGGGAACGAGAACTCCAGGGAATGTTTATGTCTTTGAAGGCGGTTTAGAACATTGTTACTTGAGCAAATTAGGAGGACGCTATCTCTGGCACAAAAGATTGGGACATCTAAGCTTCAGTGAATTACCTAAGTCAAGCAGAATGGGAGCAGTTTGTGACTTGCTTAACATCTCTCTACCAGAAAATACCATATGCAAATTATATAAATTTGGTAAGCAAACCAGTGTGTAGTTTAATGCCAAAGAAGGCACTTCAAGTAAGCCACTTGAACTTATTCATACTGATTTGTGTGGTCCTATGAGAAAGAAGTCTCCTCAGTGGGAACAATACTTCATATTATTGATTGATGATTTTACTCGAATGTGTTGGACTGGCTTATTAAAACATAAAGATGGCATTTGATAAATTTAAAGTCTTCAAAGCTTTAGTAGAGAATGAGTTGGATTTGAAAATCAAATGTCTTAGATCTGATAGAGGAGGAGAATTTATATCATATGAGTTTTTCGACTTTTGTGGACATCATGGCATCAAGACAATTTTCTATAGCTAAAACTCCTTAACAAAACGGAGTGGTAGATAGAATGAACAGAACTATCCAACAAATGGCACGTGCCATGCTTGATGAGTTCGGAACACCTCATACCTTCTGGGGGGAAGCAAAACATACAACAATAGATATCCTCAACAAAGCTCATATTCAGGTAAACATTGACAAAAATCCTCATGAACTATGGCTTGGTAGGCCTCCCACTGTCAAGCATTTTAGAGTATTTGGAAGCAAATGTTGCATAAAGAATAATGATGATAAACGTGGAAAGTTTGAAGCTAGAGCTGATGAAGGAATTCTCCTTGGATACTCCTCTAGAAGCAAAGCATATAAATGCTACAATAAAAGATTTCAAAAAATTGTTGAATGCATTGATGTTGTGATTGATGAAGCATCCATAGGTACCAAAAAGGAAGCTCCAACGGATGATGAACATATTCCTACAACAAGCCAAGAGGATGTAGGAGAGGGAATCAATGAAGCATCACAAGAAGGAATTTATAGTGTAAAAGCATCAGAAAAGACTCCATCAAGATATGTTCGTAAAAATCATCCAGAATCTCAAATTCTAGGTGATAAGGAAGTTGGAGTACAAACTAGAAGAACTCTTGTTGGAACTTCTAGTTATCTAGCCTTACTATCCACAATTGAACCACAAAATGTGGGTTAAGGCTATGGATGGAGAACTTGACCAAATATAAAAGAATCATACATGGGAATTAGTACCAAGACCTCATGATAAAATTGTTATTGGGACAAATTGGGTATTAAAAACCAAACTAAATGAAAATGGAGAAGTAATTAGAAACAAAGCAGGACTTGTATTCAAAGGATATGCTCAACAAGAAGGAATAGAGTTTGAAGAGACATTTGCACCTGTAGCCAAACTTGAAGCCATAAGAATGTTCCTTGCATTTTCAAGCTTTCATAACTTTAAAGTATATCAAATGGATGTTAAATCTGCATTTCTGAATGGGGACCCAGAAGAAGTTTATATTGAACGACTTGAAGGGTTCATTGTAGGAAATGATAAAAATCTTGTTTGTAAACTCAAGAAGGCATTATATGGGCTAAAACAAGGTCCTCGTGCATGGTATTATCGCCTTGACAAGTATCTTCAACAACAAGGTTTCATGAAGGGGTCTGCAAATAACAATCTATATATAAAGATGGATGACAATAAACTTTTGATAGTTGTTGTTTACATCAAGGTTGCACGAAACAGAGAAACGGGTACGAGTTTCCAAAACGGGAAGCGATACGAAACGCGACTTCCCCAAATTTTGGAAACGGGGAAACACGAATATATATAATATATATATATATATATTAAGAAATATGTGCAATCATAAATCATATATGATACATTATAATTTATTACATTATGATAAAATTGTCAATTGTCAATGCATAAACTATAAGTATCTAAATTTACATCACATTTACTCATGAATAATCACATAATAAAAATAGAAATATCCAAAATCAGCCACGAGAAATTTCTAATTTCTTGTCTCGTGCTTGATTGAGAGTCTCCTCCTACATAGTCGAACGACCTTAGTGCTCTTGATTAAATACAAGTTTCATACCCTAGTACCCTACGTTCTCTTGATTATTGGGAGTCTCCCCTGCATAGAGGGCTTGGTTCTCTTGATTAAATACAAGTTCCATACCTTAGTACATGATAAAATCCAATGGAAACATTGCAATCCCCCCAATCTTGGAATCCTGAAAAACAGATAAGTTTGTTGGATTTTGAGTGAGATCTAAAATTCTACTTTCCCCATATGAAATCCAATGAGGGCGAAACCACTTTCAAACATCCTGAGTAATTTCATGGTAATGTTAAACATTTAAGTAAAATGATGAAAATGAAAAATAAAGGAGAATATCACTTTTAGTTTAAGAATTTAACATTACCATGAACTGCATATCAACACTAGGGCAAAAGTTCACTTTTATAACTTTAGACAGGCAACTAGAAGCCACTAGGCTAACATAAGAATAGATTAGAAAACAAATAAAAAAAAAGCTGAAACGTGGCTCGTACGGCCGTGAAACGCGTTTCAGGTCGTACTGACCATGTTTCAATTTTGTGAAACGTGGCAGTACAACTTGAAACGTGTTTCAGGGCCGTACCAAACACGTTTTAGCATTTCGTACTTGTTTCCATACGGAAATGCCCTCCTACCCCACGTTTCTTGCAACATAGGTTTACATAGATGGTAGAGTGGCAACGTCAAGTCAAATTATTAACAGATTTAGGGGGAGATGAACAATCATAGGATACAGGTCCGTAATGATCAATCACCAGAGTATCGACATTAATAACTTGTTATCATACTCACCAAAGGAAATCTATATGATGCACAACAGGTCAAGCGGAGCACATGCAGGATTACAGGTCCATAGGGATTGTCATGGCAGATTATTACATGAAGGCTTCTCATCAGGGGGAGCACAGACAGATGACAGGTCCACATGAAGCAGGCAAATTGTCAGGGGGAGTCACCCTTTGCCATTGATGTCAAAGTGGAAGAGAAAAACCTGAAAAGGAGATGAAATATGAAGTCAGGGGGAGTTGTACTCACAGAAGGAGTATGTGTGTTGCCATTAATGACAAAAGGGGAGATTGTTGGATGATGTTGTCATTGATGTCAACCCATGGGTTTGAATTTGACTAAAATACTAGTCATTGATTTCAAATGAACAATGAATTCTTCTTAGAATTTTTTGGATTACATCAAGGTGAACGCTACACTGTTGGATGGTTGAAAACCCAAGTCCTAGGGTTTCGATTCCTTGGACTGAGGATGTACCCTGACTTTGTTGAGGGTTTTCAAAGGGTAAAAACATTGAGGTTGACTTGGAGATCCACGTCATTGGATTTTTCTCGGAAAGATGTTTCTCATGGTATGTGGTAGGACATGTGATCCATCCTGGTTTGAGAGATATTCCCATTTGAAGTTAGGGACCCTAGTTTTGTGGGCTAAAACCCCAACGGGTAGTAACATGACACCTTATCATTAATTCACTTACAGTTGTCAATATATGACAATAATTCTAGCTGCAACCTCATTGTGTATGAGTTGACTAATTTCAAGAACCCAAGGCAATAAACCAATAAAATGTATCCATCACAAGCCTTAAAACTAAAATTTCTCCTCCATAAGGCCAACAACATCCTAGTGTTGATTTGGGGTAGCATCGGATGTGCTCTAGCCACAAAAATTGGTGGAGAGGCTAAAGCACATAAGATCTCCAATACCCAGAAATGGTTTGGGCAGAATCTAACCAATTTGGGAGATATTAAAATAATTAATATTTTTAATGGAGTCCCTAAGTCTAAACTTAGGGAAAATAAAATATTAATGTGAATTAATATAAAACTGAGTTAGAATGGTTCAAAAGTCATGGATCAAGCCAGATCTAATCTTAGCCGTTGATTGGGGACTTAATCTTGGCTGTTGAATTGTCAACGAGAAAAGTATAAGAGGAGGCTTGAGGGTAACTTGGAGAACACGCCAAGTTGATCAAGAATTCGATTTCTTGGGGCAGGGCTTGCTGAGGAAATCGAAGTAGTGATTAGAATTGCAGCGGAGGGGCAGTGAATGCAGTAGCAGAGAGGCAGAGATAGTACCGGGAGCTTCAACGCAGAAGTCAGGAGAGGGTTGACGCAGATCTAGCTAGAGGCCACTAGAGGCCACGCAGAGGCAACCAAGAGCTGCGCAGAGCTAGAGGAGGGCTAGTGTGGGACACGCAGAGGCGCTTGAGTCTGACATAGAGCCTCAAGAGGCTGACACCGGGCTAGAGAGGCTAACGCAGACCCTAGAGGCTGACACTGGGAGATTTCGTGGGGTAGATTGGGGTTGATATCTGTCTCCAACTGAGAAGTACTACTGCCGACGGCATTCTCTGTTGGGTGAGCCATTTCTGGGCACCCAGATTGTATTCTGAAACCGCTTAATAATAAAACCCTCAGATAGCTGCATCAGTTTTCCCGCATTGGGTTTTTCCGGGGACATTGGTCCAAAAATAACGGTGTCACTTGTGTGCTTGTTTTTCCTTTAGTTGATGATCTGTATGTGATGAGACTGTACTTGTATTTGTTTTTCAGTATTTACATGGTAAATAACTTGTTAATTAACAAAACAAGTAGGAAGAAATAAATCAGAAAGTACAGGAAGGATTTCTAACAGTTAGAGTTAGAAATTCCAACATGGTATCAAAGCGTGGTTGCAGATCACAGGATAATTGAGGACATCAGTCGAGCAGAGCAGCAACAGGAACAACTGTCCTGAGTGACAAAAGGTGTTCCTAGCAGAAAAGCAGCAAGGAAGGGGTGACGCAGTGCCTGCGCCATCAGTTCGAGCCGGGAAGAGGATCAACGCAGTGGCAAAACGGAGTAGACCTGACCTACGCAGTGCTCGGTCATCTTTCTCAGTGAGGAAGGATTGACGCTCGTGGCCAGGAGGTGCGGATTTTGTTGGTGCTGGGATTGCGCAAAGCCTAGAGGCTCTAACCTTCAGTTTGTTGGGGCATAGGAGATTGTGAGTAAGTTGTGGAGTGAAGCTGGTGGGGTATTGTGGTCAGAACAATACCTAACAGGGCAAGACCAAGGAGGAGGGAGCTGCTGCCGAGGATTTCTCGCCAAGAAATCCGGATCAATGGTACAATTGCACTAACGATCAGAGTGGGGGCATCTTGACATTGGCAGAGGGGTTTCCAGGAGGGAAATGGAGGCACAAAGGGAGTCACACCGAGAACTTCCAGGAGGGAAGTAGAGAGACTCGAAAGAGGAGCAACGAGATGGCAGTGAAAAGGGTAAGAGATGAGGACAGACTGGACGGAGCCTCAAACTTCGTAGTCTGGAAGGCTAGGATCTTGTCTGTTCTAGACAGGAATCGTCTCAAGGACTTCGCCTTAAAAACGATAGCGATCCCAGTTGACCCGGCTGAGAACAATAAGTACGAGGAGGCAATGGAGAGGGCCAAGAGCATCATCCTTGACGGGGTCAAGGACCATGTAGTACCACATATTGTTGAAAGGACACGACAAATGCGATGTGGGAGGCCTTGACAAAATTGTATCAACATACTTCTGTGCAGAGGAAGATGCTACTAGAAAATCAATTGCGGTCATATTAGATGCAGAAAGGAGAACAGATCGACATCTTCCTCAGTCGATTGAAGGAGATCCGGGATCAGCTGACTTCCATAGGGGCCACGCCGGATCAGGAATTAATGGTGAAGATTGCGTTGAGCACAGTCTCAGAGGACTAGGAGGTATTTGTCCAGAGCATACTGGGTAGATCGACCCTCCTAGACTGGGAGGAACTGTGGGCGGCTCTTTGTCAAGAAGAGACCAGAAGGCTAACCAAGGTAGGAAGCAACGACAAGGTTGTCATAATTAAGGAGGAATAGGAGGCTGCTACCCTAACATCTGAGGGAAAGCAGGTGAAACGAAAGAAGGACCTCTCCAAGGTCAAATGCTTCCGCTGTGGGGAACTGGATCATTATGCGAGCCAGTATCCAAGGAATAAGAGCAAGGGAGAGGCTTCTGAGACCAAGGCTGCGCCAGTAAGGGTGGAGAAAGAAGTGGAGACAAATGATGACTGTGCCATGAGTGCTCATGCACCTCGTGAGAAGAAGTGGGGAGACATCGAGCTGTAGTCAGACGGGCTATAGGCGATGAGGGGCAGGATCCTCGAGGTACCCAACCTCTTGGATTATACCTTGCTACGGGAGCCCTGAAGAGGAGTAGCAGAATTGATGGAGATGTCAGAGTTGGGAGATCGGTTACTTAGTTCTCAGTAACTGAGTTGCAGTGCAATAGCTAGTAGTGGCAGTGCTGTGGGCAGCACGATGCAACACATGATGAGAGGGAGCTGTTGTATAGATGAAATAGTGGTAGTGGCAGGGCCATTGGTAGCAGTACATGATGCAACAGTGCAGAGGATGTTGGGCAGCGGGCCTTGCATCAGCACAAGGACCGATGCTGGATGATCAGGGTGATGCTTAGCGAGGAGTATTACTAGAGCACAATCCTTGCTAAGAGGGAGTGCTGATTTTGGGTAGCGTTGGATGTGCTCTAGCCATGAAAATTGGCGGAGAGGCTAAAGCACATAAGATCTCCAACACCTAGAAATGGTTTGGGTAGAATCTAACTAGTTTGGGAGATTAAAATAATTAATATTTTTAATAGATTACCTAAGTCTAAACTTAGAGAAAATAAAATATTAATGTGAATTAATATAAAACTGAATTAGAATGGTCCAAAAGTCATGGATTGAGTCAGATCTAATCTTAGTCGTTGATTAGGGAATTAATCTCGGTCGTTGAATTGTCAACAAGAAAAGTATAAGAGGAGGCTCGAGGGTCACTTGGAGAACACACCGAGTTGATCAAGAATTCGATTTTCTGCGGCAGGGCTTGCTGAGGAAATCGAAGGAGTGATCAGAGTTGTAGTTGAGGGGCCGTGAATGCAGTAGGAGAGAGGTAGAGATAGTAAAGGGAGCATTAGAGCAAAAGTCGGGAGAGGGTTGACACAGAGCCAGCTAGAGGTCACCAGAGGCAACGTAGAGGCAGCTAGGAGCTGCGCAGAGCCAAAGGAGGGCTAGCATGGGACACGTAGAGCCCCGAGAGGCTGAAGCAGAGCCCCGAGAGGCTGACGCTGGTCCAGAGAGGCTGATGCTGGGTTGACACTGGGCGAGAGAGGCTGATGCAGACCTTAGACGCTGACGCTGGGAGATTTCGTGGGACAGATTGGGGCTGATATCTGTCTCTGACTGAGAAGTACTACTACTGAGGGAATTCTATGTAGGGTGAGCCATTTATGGCACCTAGAATGTATTCTGAAACTGCTTAATAATAAAACCCTCAGATCGCTGCACGGTTTTCCCGCATTGGGTTTTTCCAGGGACATTGGTCCAAAAATACGGTGTCACTTGTGTGCTTGTTTTTCCTTCAGTTGATGATCTATATGTGTTGAGACTGTTCTTGTATTTATTTTTCAGTATTTACATGGTAAATAACTTGTTAATTAACAAAACAAGTTGGAAGAAATAAATCAGAAAGTACATGAAGGATTTCTAACAGTTAGACTTAGAAATTCCAACACCTAGCTTAAGGTTTAAGGTAATCAATTAATAAAATTTTATTAGAAAAGTCAATATATTCAAGCTTTTTATAAGGTCTCCTCCAACATTCACTTAAAAGGCCCCTCCACACACTATAAAAGGAGACCTAGTGCATACATAAGAGACACAAAAACTTCTCAACCTTTGCTCTGAAATGATTTGACTTACCCGAAATAAGACAACAAAGGATCTCTAGGGCAAACCAACGAATTTAATTGTTCAACTTCAAGCATTCCTCTTCTACTTGGTCTTCCAAGGTGAGTTTTCTATTTGTTGTGTATTCGTCCTCCTTTAAAGGCAACAAAGATCTTTTCTTTTCTGGGCATTCTTTTTGGTATGTAGGACCTGTGGTTAGGAAGAGAATTTTGGCCCTCAGAACTATACAAAACGATGTGATCTATTTGAATTGTTGGCTAGGTATCCGACCTTGATTTTTGCTTCCTTTAGGGCTTGGTCTAAAGGCTCAGTCATAGGTCTGTCCAAGTGTCTTAAGTTCTAAACAATGAATTCCTTTTGAGGTAAGCGAGTCCCCTTTTAAGTGTCAAAATAGTGCTTGATGTATGAACCTTGTTCTAGGTCACGAACCTGAGAAACAAAGAAACTTGACAACCATTAAAGTTTGAAAGTGTGTCCTAGGTCTAGTTAGGGCTTGTTAAGGTCTAACTTAAGGTATGATCTGGGTCCGTTTTAGGTCCTTGTTAGTACTGGTTAGGGCCACATTAGGGCTTGCTTTGTGATTGTCCCACTGCAACAACAAACAATGATTGTGCATGTAAGTCCTTGAAAATGATATTTAGGTTGATAGTGACAAACCTTAATTGATTTCACTATGAGATTTGGTATCTATGACAAGGACTGGTTTATGGTCCATTTTTGTGACCATGTCGTGACTTGACTTGCTTGTTCTTGTATAAGAATTGAAATTGTGACATGACTTGAACTTGATATAAACTTTGAAAGATGTAGTGCGACAAATGACCTATATGTTAATAGTGCTCAATAAGATGATTGTACATTAGGTTATGACAGTTCATAAAGAAGTGATGGAAGTATAGCAACTTGAACATACCATTGTGATCCTTGGGATGGCAATTTGATAGTAACAATGTCTTTTTTGTGATTTGAATCTAATTCTAGACCTTGATGGGAGTTAGTGGCATGATGTAATAACTTCGCTCATAGACCTCACATATGCATGGTTGACATTTGACTTGATAACTTGACTGGATTTGTCCTTATGATAAGTTAACAACACTTGATGATTCTATTGCTTAGGTGATTTGATAATGACACCTACAATATTCACCTATGGTTTATTTTGAAATGTGCAACAATGACTACATAGACAATAACTGTGGAGACTTGGCTTATTGACCTCACTTACACAGTATGCAGTGATTTGACAACATTCTCAACACATAGCAGTGACATGACCTCTAGAACTAGTAACATTGACATGACTTGTAGACAATGATAATATGACAATGACCTGTATACAGTGAAAAGGAAAATGTGTCTTTAATGACCTTGACAATGTATTATTGATGAGATAAGTGTTGACTGGAAACTGATTTAACAATGGTCTTATTGATAGGGATTCGTAGCAACAGTTTGACATAAGTTTGACAAGCAATCTGATACGTAAGTTAAGTAAATGACACCTACAAACTTGACATCTTATGAGATAGGCTTTCGATGAATACACCTCACAAGTATTTAACATTAATATATTGACTATGACTTGATTTGAAAGTGTTTTGGACATTGGTACAGTGACATGACATCTTGACCTTGATAGCAATAAAAAATTAGGAGTGCATTTGTGATGACCATGATTCTTGAGTTATTGAGTATGTTGTAGCATACTATCACAATTAGAAACCTGTTGACGGTGCTAGACCCGCCAACATGTCAGGGGATCTCCCTGGTAAGTATTCCCAACTAGACCTTAGACTGTTTAGTGTAGGAGTCCCAGCAGTGGGTCGTACGGTATCCCCTTGACTGCGGTTGTGTGCAGAGGCAAGTAGGATACCCCTGTTGGTAGCAAGGGTGTGACATGCGCAACAAGCCAATGAAGGTGCATGAATGGTTCTTACACGCTGAGAGTGAGGTGAGTGCGCCTCTTGGAAACCTGTGAAAGCACGTGGTGAAGAAGGGAACACACAAGCAAGGATGCATCACAACTAGAAGGCAAGTAAGCTGACAATCCAAAGTGATGGTTAAACCAACAACACATTTCAATAAGATTCATACATACATATACAGAAAGAGTCTATACACACATGCGTAAGCAAACAAATACATATATCATTTAGAGTAAACAAGATTGTTGAAATACAATATGACATATGCATGAAACATGCTGGCTCTGCTATATTAAGAAGTGAAAGTTC
This sequence comes from Pinus taeda, assembly GCA_000404065.3. Classification (NCBI taxonomy): domain Eukaryota; kingdom Viridiplantae; phylum Streptophyta; class Pinopsida; order Pinales; family Pinaceae; genus Pinus; species Pinus taeda. Next base: position 123,476 of record APFE031444594.1, read on the forward strand.
CAATCATACAATACAATCATGACCAACCACTAGTCCAGATAACAGAAGGTTACAGTCACTACTGCCTGCTCCTCCAAAGAGATGTACTAGCTCTGCACTGTGGAGAAGCCAAGGCTCGTTACAATAATCTCCAAGCTTTCTTTAAGATACTCCTATTGGAAGCTTGGCTAACCAAAAGCCTCTACAATGAGTTATGAGGTACTATAAATAGCAAAGGGTGGGGTGACCCTTGACATTCCCCTTTGTGATTGTTCGCCTACCCTCATGACTCTTCAACTTCTCTATGACTGATACATTCAACTATCGACACTTGAACTTCCACTTGCCAAGATGTTACATACAATCTGCACATGTACCCATGTGAGACAAAATAGGCTTGAGCAAGCCATGCAAGACATCACTAACACTCGCACAATTGTGGTAAGACCAACTCTTCGACATCTTTGCGATGATCGACGGTGGCGAATTGATGCCAAACTTGGTCGTCTGTGATGGTGTCTGTGCGCTTCAATTGTGACATCATGTTGAAAGCGAACTCTTGACTCTGTTGCATCCGGGTACGCTGATATGGCTCCTCTTTCCAACTCGTCTGATAACATGCGCATCATCGTCTTGAGTGCAGCTGGACCAACAACATACTGATTCATAGTGTCTGTGCTGATCTCCGAGTGTGTGTTGGTGACCATGCGCATCAACTTGTCAAAATACATGTTCAGCTCGAGTCGAACTTGCTTCTTGCCTTCGCCTCGGTGAGTGTGCCAAATGGGTGGGATCGCATGCATGCGCACAATGACATCCATACTCCTGAATCCCCTTGCATGCGGTCGACATCACTGCTCACCCTGTCCGCTACATGCCTAATGCTGAATGGCTCTATAGCTTTGCATGGGCGCAATTTCATCAGCCTGTGGATGTTGCGCCTCCTGCTGTACCTGTTCCCGCTGCAACTCCTTCCCTCATCTGTGCAACTCCTGTTCTTCCTTAAGTTGCTGCTTCAACACCTGCATCTCCTTCTCTGTTTCTCTCTTTGCCTTCGCGCGATCCTCTTGTCGTGTTGTCGCCTCATAGCCTCAATCTCCAAAGCTGCTTTCATCATAATTGGATCTGTTTGAGCTTGCAACTTTGTTCCGCCTCTGCACTGTCAACAACCTTCCTCTTGCGTTTGTCGCATGCAGGTGTGCTACCTTCTGCTGCTGCTGATGGTGCTGCTTGCTGTGACGCCGCTACTATTTCATCTTGATATCCTTGTCCATGAACAACTTGATGTCTTCATAGATAGGCAAGTCCATGGACACTTCATTGACTGCATCCCCAGTTGTGCTCTAAACTGTGTCTTCGACTCTACTCTCCTGGGAGCCATTGTACCTGTGCTACTAAGAGGCAGACAAACACCTGTGATACTTGGAGACATAGCAACACTCATGACAAACAATCTGTTAGTCGAAAACCAAAACAAACTGGAGGACTGACCTGCAACATACCTGTGTGACTGCCTGTGAAGATTGCGCAATTTTCACTGGGAGGCTGGGAGACTGACTGCCACTGCACAAGGCACAGTCCGGGCTGTCGGGAGGCTAACTAATTGCTGGAACTGCACAATGCATAGTCTCAACATATTGATGTTGCGCTAAGATATTGATAAGTGGCCAACCTATCTTTTGTTGCCCACTGGAGCATGTAATATCCCCCACCTCTAAGGGCTCCTGTAGTACACTGCTCCCGACTAAGAATGATACTCCATCAATAGGATACCAACTCATGATCTCCTGCCAATCTAAGTCATGGACTCTTGTGTAAGGAACAAGTCTACTATGTTGATGTTGGTCCATGCTCAACTCATGCTGCCCTATCTGGTTGGTCAGCAATATCCATCGAGAAATTACTGCCACTCTCCCTGTAATGTGTTCAAGTAGCCAAATTGTGCTGCAAGCTCTGTCTATGTACTCCTGGAGAGGGTTGCTACCTGAAAATGTTGTAGCTTTGCTAGCTGTCACTACACCTGTTTGCACCTCATCAATGGGTAGACCCAAAGATGGATGCACTGCCATCTCCCTCGCCTGATAGGAAACTCCACGCTCTTCCAATCCACCAATCTCCTGCCAAATTGTCTTGTCATACTCCAGCATATCCCGAGGACAAGTGTTAGCGAACATTGTCACCCTATCAGCTGTCTGCTCCTCATCAACGATTGACCCCAAGGGTGGTTGCTCATCCTCCATCATCATGGGTTCAATATGAACCTCCATTTGGGTCTCCCAAAAAGGATCATCATGCATACTATCATATGCTGCTCATGTTGACTCATCACTGGTGACACACTATCTTGAATGTCTCTCCTAGGACCCACAAATTGCTCATCATATGAATCTGGCTGATGTTAATGACTTGCCATGACTCATGCTCCTCTATGTACTCTCTATGCTGAATCATCAGCCGCTCATCGATTCCCTGATCTCTTTTCGACATGGGAACAATCAACTGCTCCTTGTACTCCTCTACCACACATGGATGCATATCTGGGTTATTGTCATCAACTCCATATGACTGCTCGTGCGCCTCTAAGGTACCATCGTATGAACCCATGGACTCGTCCAATGAAGTGTCCTTTGTAATGTTCCCAAGTAGGGATTTAAGTGATATAATAAACAAATAAACAGTGCAACAACATAAAATTAAAAACATGCATTGAACACCCACAAAACACTGAAAATCTGGAACTGTTGAGCCATGTATTATAAAATTTGAGAGCAATGGGTACCATATAAATGTAGTGGTGCACCTGGGCTTGTCTCAAGGACAAGCGAGACTAAACCCAGGTGATGGAATTGCTGAGATGATGGTTGTTCAGCTGCTGCACCAGTTGCCCTGCACTGTCCCGGCAAAACTACTGATCTGCTAACTTTGACCTGTTGGAAGGTGCCCAAAACCCGCCCAGAAAATTATATCCTTTTCACCCGGGCTCCTTGGCCAAAACCCAGAAAAACCCAGAAGGTAATTTCTCTAGATTTGATTTTGGATTTTTGACCTCCTTGGAGCCTCTCCCCAGCTGCTATAGCCAAATTAGACTTGCAGGAAACAACCTGCAAAGCCCTCTGAAAATACCCCAAGTACGTTGGGTTCACCTGTACTGACTAAATCCTTGCTCCTCGGATGACCCTTGGTTCGGCTGACTGCTCTCCCAGCACCACGAGTTTGTTGCTACAGTGGCCTCTACGTAGCACCTCCGTCCAGAATCTCGACTAACTGCTGTGTTGGTCTAGCTGGCTGCCACTCAAGCAGAGTTGCCTTTTTATGCTGCCTCAACTCCTGACTCTCCCAACACGCTGTGGATCCCCTTAGCTGGTCTATTCCCGGTTCTCCCAGGACGTTGTGAATCCCCCTTGCTCATTTCTAACCCCTCCTGCGTGTTCTTTGGCTGCACAGGTATACACAGTTCCTTCATGCGCTAATGACTGAAGTGTGTGACTGTACCAGAATCCCTGGAAACTCCTATGTAACAGCCTCCCTAGGGCAGGCACAGGTGGTCCCTCGAAGAAGAGGTTGAACCTTCGTTGCGGAAGACTTGTGGCTAAACAATCGGTAGACTCGTTGAACAACATAGCGTACAAAGTGAGTTTGTTTGTCAAATAATCAGAATGAATCCAAAAATGAGAGCTGATTTCTCTTTATAACTCCTTGGGCCCCCTTAGCTTCATGTGGCCCCCTCCATCCACTAGCTCGAATTCCCTCCAATGTATTCCTTGGCCAATTTCAAATTATGCATGTGGTGTCCCCCATATTCCACTTGCTGGGAAAAATAATTCGAACTGCCTATAGTTCTTAAGTTTCTGCGTGTGGGGTCCTTCTCCTAAACCGAAATTGTTACCAAAATTGTGTTGCTACACCCCGTGACTAATGCATTTGAGAAGGGACATGACATCCTCATCCTGACAGACATAAATAATATCTCCCTGCTCTACCGCTGTCATCTCCTCAGTGTCACTCAAGCATGAGTGGTCAGGTCCCCAAAGTCCTTTGCACATGAAGAAATGCCCCTTCCTCCTCATCTCATTCTCGCTGCATGAGCCCCCAAACCTAAACTGCTCCTCCTTGCTCGACTGCCTCCTGAATAACCCAATGTTCTGCTCAACCAACCTCTCAGCTAGACCATAAGCGACTGGTGAGACCAACTGCTCTCTCCTCCAAACAGACAACAATCGAGACTGCAGATCCTGACAAATGGCATCACGACCTCTCATACATGAGGACAAGATGGACTGCATGTGTGCTATGACTCTCGCAGGATGATGTCTCCTAATGTTGAAGAAGCATTGGAACATCTGCAAGATCAAACCATTACCTCTATATCAAACATGACTTCATAAGTCTTAGTCATGGCCATGCCTCCCAAAATATCAAACTTCTTCCCAAAGGTAGAGCCTGCACTGTTGTCCAAGTCTCCAAAAGTTTCTATCATCAGTCTGAAAAGTATCCTCATAACATCATCAATGGAAGGAGCTATAGGGATGGTTAGTCTCATGATGTTACTGAGACAAGATACAACTGGAAGTCTAACCCTTTCACAAGTCTCCTCCAAGAACTTGGGATGTATTAAAGCTAGCATGGCTGGTTTCAAAGCCCACATCAACTTCTTCCCCTCTAACTGTTCGACTTTCGAAAGTGCTGAAGAATCAAGGGAAAATAAGTTAGTGTGATTCTTTGTTACTTGATAACAATTTGTGGAGTCTTTTTACTTAGCTTAAACTTCTTCTTCTTATTAATGCATGTGTGTGAACTTCATCAAATTGCTACCAAAACATAAGAACAAGAATACAATATGTTGGCTCTTTTCCAGGGCCAAAACCTCTCTTCTCTTGAGAGGAAAACCCTTTAGTAAGTTTCTCTTATTGAAGCTTCTTATTGATCAATGCCAAACCCTAGACCCCTGACATGAATATCCTCCAAGCACAAGTCAAGTCCTTCTGGCACTTTGTTTCCTTGGCACTTCCTCCTTTCGGCATTTCGACCTTCTTCTTCTGTTGCTTTGTTCTTTTTTAATTGTTGATAAACCTTGTTACGCTTGATCTAGAAGAGGCTCCTTTTGATAAGTCCTTTTCTTGAGATGATCCCTTCCTTCTTTTCACCTACCAATCAACTTGAATCACTGTAATATGAGGGCTGTTATAACAGCAGAGACATCCTCCTTTTCCTTCGCACATGTGATTGTAATAGGCGTTAGAACAACCTTAGTACCTACGCTCTTCTTCCTTACTTCTCCGCTTGAGTGGGAGGTACTTTAGGTCTATGCGCTTAGCCCAAATGATGAGGTTTATGTGACTGTGGTAGAGGGATACTATAACAACAAAGAGACCCTCTCCTTCTTCATGCGTGTGACTGTTTTCTACCCTAGAAAGCAGTCCTGTCGACTTCGGTTATGTACCCTTCTCCTTCGCTGCTCTTGGAATCTCTTTTTTGTTGAAAGTTTCTAAGTCTACTTAGTTAGAAACCCTCCATGCACTTTCTCTGATTTATTCCTACGTACTTGTTATGTTACTTAACAAGTTATTTACAATGTAAATACTGAAAATAAACACTCGTGCATGCTCAACATATTATAGATCAACAACTAAAGGAAACAGAAACAATCACACCATATGACACCATTATTTTTGTTCCAATGTCCCCCAAAAAACTCAATGTGGGAAAACCGGTGCAACTATTTGAGGGTTTTCTTATTAAGAAATATTAGAGTACAATCTAGGTGCCTAAACTGGGCTAACCAACAGAGAATTTCCTTGGCAGTAATACCTCTCGGTTTCTAACAAATCTCCTGGCTGAAACCTCGGATAATCCTTTTGACAGCTTCTTAGCACCAATCTTCCCCAGAAACCCCAGCGTTAGCCTCTCTCTAGACTGTGTCAGCCCCTCTCTGCCCAGCGTTGGCTCTGCATCACCCTGGATGGGTCTATGTCAGCCTTAGGAGGCCCTGTGTCAGCCCTCTAGCCCTTTGCATCAGCAACATTGGCTTCTCTGAGGCTCTGCGCAGCTCCCGACTGCCTCTACATGAGCCCTGGCTGGCTCTGCATCACTCTCCTCGGCTACTGTGCTGCTCTCCCGACACTATCTCTGCCTCTCTGTCTCTCTGTACTCAATGCCCCTCAGCTGCAACTCCCGATCACTAATTCTATCTCTCTTTGCAAACCCTGCTCTAGAGAATAGAATGACTGATCACTTTGGTGTATTCTCCAAGTGACCCTCAAGCCTTCTCTTATACTTTCCCTGTTGACATATCAACGACCGAGATTAAGTCCCTAATCAACGGCTAAGATTAGCTCTGGCTTGATCCATGTCTTTTGGACCATTTTAACACAGATTCATATTAATACACATTAATATTTTATTTTCCTTAAGTTTAGACTTAGGGACTCCATTAAAAATATTAATTATTTTAATATCTCCTGAACTGTTTAGAATTTGCCCAAACCCTTTCTGGGTATTGGAGATCTCATTTGCCCCAACCACTCCACCAAATTTTGTGGCTAGAGCACATTCGATGCTACCCCAAATCAACACTCCCTCTTAGCGAGGACTGTGCTCTAGCAATACTCATCACTAAGTATTACTCTAATCATCCGTCATCGGTACCTGTGCTGATGCTAGGCCTTCCTGCCCAACATCCTCTGCACTGCTGCATCCTGTATTGCTGTCCATGGTTCTGCCACTGCCATCGCTGCATCTGTACGACAGCTCCCTCTGCATCCGTGCTGCAGCTGGTCCTTTCTCCCAACGCTGCATCCGCACTGCACCTCCTCTCATCATGGTGCATTGTGTTGCCCACTGCTGCACTGCAACTCAGTTACTAAGAAGTAAGTAACTGTTCTCTCAACTCTGACCTCTCTGTTGGGATAAAGACCCTCTTGATGCTAAAGCTCCCTCTGCCGCTGACAAGTGCTCCCTCTTTGACGGCTGCGCTGCTGCAACAACTCCCTGCATCTCGCACTATTGCACACCTCTCTGTACCATCCTGCACTGGTGCAACACTCCTGTGCTTCTCGCACTGCTGCAGCCTGCTAACCTCATGCTGTCTCGGGACTCCTGCACTGTAGCTCCCTTTGCCGCTTCATCCGCATCCGTCTCTACCCACATCAGCCAGTCTTGCTAGTCCTCTTCAGGGCTCCCGTAGCAAGGTCTAATCCAAGACGTTGGGTACCTCGAGGATCCTGCCCCTCATCGCCTGTAGTCCGCCTGACTACAACTCAATGTCTCTCCACTTCTTTTGAAGTGGCACATGAGCACTCATGGCACATAGAACAGACAAGATCTTGGCCTTCCAGATGACAAAGTTGGATGCCTCATCCAACCTATCCTGATCCCTCAGCGCATTCATGGCCATCTCTCTGCTTTTCTTGTCGACTCCTCCGAGTCTTTCTACTTCCGGCCTGGAAGTTATATGTTCGACTCCTGTTGAGTCTCTCTACTTCTTGTCTGGAAGTTCTCTTTTGGACTCCCTCTCAGTCTCTATTTCCCTCCTGAAAATCCTTCTGCCGATGTCGAGATGCCCCCTACTTTGATCGTCTGTGCAACTGCACCACTGACCTGGATTTCTCGGCTAGAAACCCTCGATAGCAACTCCCTCCTCTTGGCCTTGCCCTATTAAGCATTGTTCTGACTACTACCTCAGCAGCTCCACTCTGCAATATTCTCACAACCTTCTAAACCCCAGCAACCTGAAGGTGAGAGCTCCTGGGCTCTGCGTAATCCCGACACCAGCAACACAACGTCCTCAGCCAACTGCGTCAGCCCTCCCAGCTTCTCCGTGGCTCTGCGTGAGGCTCCCTTTGCCTTCCTTAGCCTCTGCGCTGCCTCTTCTCGGCTCACCCTTGATGACACAGGTACTGCGTTACCCTTTCCTTGTTGCTGCTATGCTAGAAGCAACTTCTGTCACCTCGGGATAGCTGTTTTCTGTTGCTATTGCTTCGCTCGGCTGATGCCCTCAGTCCTCTTGTGATCCACAATCACCCTCTGATACCATGTTGAAGTTTCTAAGCCTACTTAGTTGGAAGCCCTCCATGCACTTTATATGATTTATTCCTACCTACTTGTTATGTTACTTAACAAGCTATTTACAATGTAAATACTGAAAATAAACACTAGTGCATGCTCAACATATTACAGATCAACAACTAAAGGAAACAGAAACAATCACACGATATGACACCATTATTTTTCGACCAATGTCCCCGGAAAAACCCAATGTGGGAAAACCGGTGCAGCTATCTGAGGGTTTTCTTATTAAGCAATATCAGAGTACAAGCTGGGTACCGAAGCTGGCCTACCCAACAAAGAATTTCCTTGGCAGTAATGCCTCTCAGTTTCTGACAAATCTCCTGGCTGAAACCCCGGATAATCCTCGCGGTAGCTCCTTAGCACCAATTTGCACCAGAAACACCAGCGTCAGCCCCTCTCTGCCTAGTGTTGGCCCTGCGCCTCTCTCCCCGTCTACTGCGCTGCTCTCCCGACACTATCTCTGCCCCTTTGTACTTAATGCCCCTCAGCTGCGACTCCCAATCACTAATTCTATCTCTCTTAGCAAACCCCGCTTTACAGAATAGAATGACTGATAACTCTGGTGTATTCTTCAAGTGACCCTCAAGCCTCCTCTTATACTTTTCCTGTTGACATATCAACGACTGAGATTAAGTCCCTAATCAACGGCTAAGGTTAGATTTGGCTTGATCCATGTCTTTTGGACCATTCTAACACAGTTTCATATTAATACACATTAATATTTTATTTTCCCTAAGTTTAGACTTAGGGACTCCATTAAATATATTAATTATTTTAATATCTACTGAACTGTTTAGAATCTGCCCAAACCCTTTCTGGGTATTGGAGATCCCATTTGCCCCAACCTCTCCACCAAATTTTGTGGCTAGAGCACATCCGATGCTACCCCAAATCAACATTTTCATCGTCCTTCTTCGTTCTTTTCTTGCCTCCTTTTCCTCACTGATTTCAGAGCTATCTTGGTGCGTTATATTGGAGTGGACAACCTCTATATTTAGAGGTCTGTCCCTCCTTTTAGGTTGACTAGAAGGCCGGCATGTTAACAATTTGGAGGCTGACTTGTGCAAACTTCGGATGGTTTCTGTGGTGGTTTTGCATGCTTGAAGGAGCTTCTTTGATGGTGCCTTTGCGTAGGAGGAGACTTGACTTTGTTTGGAGGTATTCTGTTGACTATACATAATGATACATGGTGTAACATGACCTTTAAGGTCTTCAACCTTTTTCTTTTGACTATTTGACTTACCTATAGCACTTTAACTAGTGCTAGACCTATTTCAACGAGCAAGAAACTCATTGACATATATTATAAAAATAATATTTCTTTTCTTGAATAAGTACAAATATCAAAAGTACATTTATGAAGACCAAACCTAGTTATATTTCCTTCAATAGAAAGGAGGGCATCTAGTTTCTCATGTTTGAAGAGAACTTTCCATGTGACCCTCATGTGCTTCAAATCTATCCGAAGTGCAAATATTTTGTGTCCTCTTTCCTGCCCCTTCTGCACATCTTTTGGTTGCTCTTTCTGAAGAATGGCATAGACTCCTTTTGAGAAGGGTCTATTGTTTGCTGTTGTTAGGTAATCGAAGGAGTCTAGGAAGGCTTGATCCATGTTTTACTGAATAATGACAAGTGTATCACGCTGTTTGGACCAACGATTTTTTATTTTTATTTTTAAACAATCTATTCTCAAGATTGTTAATTTTAGGCAACAATGGTATGTTCTATGCTTTAGAGCAATTTTACTTCAATTTCCTTTTTAGCTTAGTATCAATATTTAGATTGGCAATCACATCAACATGATAGTAAAATGCAGATAGAACATAAACATAAATAGTAGAAGACAAGCCAAGACAAGAGGACACAAGATGTGGCACCAGCCAGGGACAAACCCCAATGTGGGGAAGCCCTTGATCAAATCTTCTTTTTGTCTTTAATAGTTCAACAGAGAGAGATAGTACAATTTACAAATTTGATAATTTATAACCGCTGCATAAGAGCCCTAACTAGAAAAGTCAATGTTGGTCAACAAGGCAAATTTGACCCTCAACAACTTGGTCAACTTTAGTCACTTTTAGCCTCCAAACAACAAGATAAAACAACCCTCAAAACATTGAAATTCAGCCTAGTCAAAGTCTGGCCAAACCACCCAACTGCAGTGAGCCCTAACTATAGTTAACGCTGGTCAACAGTGAACGTTAAGCCTCGATTTTTGTGCTTGGAAATGCGACCATCCCAAACAGAGATAGCCCTCACAAAAATGCAGTCAAAGGAGGTCAACGCATGCTGGTCAATGCTTGGTCACACTGTTCAGAAATTCGGTCTCCTGAAATTTTGGGCTCTTAAAATTTCGCTTCTCTTGAAATTTCACCCCCCTGAAATTTCGGACGTGTAGAGAGAGAGAGAGGCCCAAAAACCCGTACCCAATCAATGAGGAGAGAGAGAGAGGCCCAAAAACCCGTACCCAATCAATGAGGAGAGAGAGAGAGAAGTGTGAAGATGAATGTGTCCAAATGAGGCTAAGTCACCTTCTATTTATATGCAACGTTGAGGATGAATAGACGTCACTGTTGGACTTCTGAGCCTACATAAGTTTTCTGGCCGACCTTGACAATTTGACCATAATCAAAATAAAGTCATAACTTCATTTGTACATGTCAGAATCGGATGATTGTTAGATCAATCCTACACCTCTCGGAGAGAGGAATCCAAGACAAATATCAGCTGTCATAAATAAGATGACCCATGTGGAGTTTGGCCCTAGTTGCCAATTTTAACAAAGATGCTACAAGAAATCTCTACTTCTAGAATCTGTCTTCAAAAGTCTGCCTACTACAAGATCCCTCTGTGAAATAGCTTTGTTATGCTACTAATTTTTTGTGTATTCGATGTATTGCAATTGGGAGTTTTTATCAAATAGTTTTAAAGATAGATTGTTGTAGATGAAAGCATAAGCAAATGATATGTCAACCATACGAAATTCTACAAGCTGCTGAGTAATTAAACTCATAACCCAAAAATAACAATTCACTACTGCTACAAGCATAAATCTGAATATAAAGCAGATATATATGTTTTATCAATATACAGGAAGGAAAAAGGAACCTGGTGCCATAGCTCTTCCCAAACGGCCAACAATGTTTTCGTTTTCAAATGGATGTTGCCACAAATATTGGTCTTCCAGCATGTTGTGCCTCCTTGGGAACTCGTTTTGGTCACATAAAGGAACTCGGTCCTCACGTTATGAACTTGGCCACAAATGTCGATCTTCAGTTAGGCAATGTAGCTTTGTTTTGATTTCTGAAGTGCGTAAGTGTACAACACCTTGATTGCTCAATAATGTCAATAACGTCAGGCTTCTCCAATTATAATCTCAGATTATGATCAAGAGCCTCTCGGCCTTCTAACTTGCACCAATGATATTTTGACATCCAAAATAATAACACTCAATGCGGTCAAGTTGATTGACGTTCAGATTCCTCGCCACCGGCTATCAAGGGAGAAACTCGACCTCAGTCTAGTGATACCCATAAATACCTCTTGTTTGTAGCCTGTAATACATATCAATTGTGAAACAGTCAAGGATCAATGACCATTGTAATGTCCCTGGAGAATGCCACGACCCATAAATATTGATATTCGACATTCGATGGATATCCAAAAACTCTGCCAGCTCCAAATGGAAACTTGGATTTGGACGTTTGCTTGACTCAGATTTGGGATTCTTTGTGTTGTTGCAGATTAACGTGCGGCCCCCACTTGTGGTTGTGAGGCACAACAAATTCGTTTTCCACAGGCAATTGAAAACCGGTCTCGACCCTTCTCCGCACATCCAATTGCAATCAGACTACACAATATCTCAGTCGCCACAACACTGACGAATGTTGACTGAGATAATACACTCCTGTTCGCACCCTTGTCTATGTGTGCAATAATCCACAGAATTTCTCGGCTTCCAGAAAAGCCACGGAATAAACCACAAGGAATTATCTTGGCCTCCAAGGTTCAATACAGTTTGTCCCCCATCCAACTGGTCTAATTGGCCTACCAATTTAGTGCTTTCAACGTAACAATTTTGTTGTAGCGATCAGACCATACTTACAACAATCATGGCTTCAACGATCAGCTACCGGTGGTGATGGCGCTAAATCGCTCATTCTGCAACTGTCGTTAGAGGTATATACATATTTTGCAGTCTCAAAATGGAGATATTACGTGGGGAATTTTGACAGAGTCCTTGAATCCGCAGATAACTGATTTCGAATGGGTGTCTCGGTTGCCCCACTTAGCTAACATGTCGATTAGCGTAGTACCTTCCCTTAGTGGTTCAAGCCGATGCCAAATCAAGGGAGCAAACACGTTTAAGAATTTCTCCCTTCAGTGGCTTAGACGAATTTGACGCCTTCTTATTGCCTGTCCACCGGTTGATCATTTTCATCCGACGGACCATTGGTATCGATGGAGCTGTTAGTCTAGTGACATCACGAAAGCCACAATCTTGCCCATACTCTGTGGTTGCATCAGAGGTATCCCAGGGTGGTAAAAAATCTTAGTGCCCATGTCGGAATTGACCCAAGATGTCTCGTCACCGCAATTAAAGTCTTTGTCGTTGAAATGAATGATATTGAGCCTTCAAATTTAATAATACTATTCATTGTAATCGCCTTAATGTATGATGGAGAATGTGACCCCCTTTTGCAACTTATTTGGCTCCTCGCTCCTCTAGTATGGCAACCTCAACCTCATTAGTTAGACTTTAAATTGTGGGCTTCTGCGCTTTGAAATGCAACATAGTGCCTTCAAGATAGTCTTCGCGCCACAAATAATTTGATCCAAGAGTTAATATCTTTGAGACAATTTCACTGAAATTTTGTCACACATCCAATACATAAATTTGTCGAGCACATTTAACAAATCCTCATTTTGCTGCAGGAATTGAGTTTCCGACTTCACTAGAAAAACCTTCCAACAATAATGGTTGTCGCTGGAAATTGGAAAAACCTACAGGCTGAGCCAAGACCAAGGCTCTGAAACCACTGTGATGTCCCAAATGTAGAAAATTTGGAACAAGCACTTCACATAAAAATTAATTGTGCATTTAACAGAAGATTGCCATGTAAAATTAAAGACAACAGAGCACTGCAAGCCATAACACACTGAACAAGAAAATTCTCATCTTTATTGTATTAGATAAGCTGGGGTTTTACATGCACAAACATCCCATTTAGCTGTGATGAAAAGCTGGCCTTAGATAGATCTACAATATTGCCACAAATTGGCCTCCAAAACAAACTAAAAAATCAATACACTGCAACCTGTGAACCCTGGATGGGTTCACCAAGGGAAGATGGGTGCTCGCCCAATCTCTCTATATCACTCGAGGGTTTTCGTCCTTGGGCTACCAATGGAGTAGAGAACCACGTTCTCGACCTCACATATAAGAAAAAATATCAACTCCAAGATGTCTTCCAATGGCCTCCTCTTCTTTTATAGATTTGATGGACCCCTCGAGAATCTTCTATTTTATCATTATTTTAATCATGGAGCACTTTTCCCTCTTTTATTTTAATTAAAATATTTTTTTTAATGTGGGAAAATGGTAAATTGGCCACCTTGTCTCCTCAAGTCACTGAAACTCCCATCCAAAAGTCCCATCATCTAGATCTTCTCGTTCCGGTTCCAATGAGCAATTACATTGAGGTGTTCCATCAATTAGTCTCCCTGGAATGCCACCTTGAGCATAATTAATTAAGTTATGCCCAATAATAATGCTGACTCTTTAAAGTTGTCGGAATGCAATGGAATGAAAGGCAAACTGCGCTGATGATGGAATATGCCAAGCGAATGCCATCAAATCCCATAAAAACTCCTCAAAAATCCATCGGGATCCCTGATGACATAAACCTGCTCCATTGACTTGGCCATCCCTTGTCCTGAAAATCCAACCTGGCTGTACTATGAAGAAGAATAAAAGTGGGTACACAACAAAGTTGAAAAGAAGTAATAACTACGAGAGAAAACTTGTTGAAAGCTAGTATTTTGTTTATACTTCTTGGTACTCACTTCCATGTAACAACTTGCCATGGGGAACACACAAGGATAGTTGAGGACCTCGTGGGATTTAAAACAGGGTACCAATCTTACTTAGCTGGTTACTTAGCCCATGAGATTGATTGATAGTTGTTGCTCAAGTCAAATGGTTTGGAACATCAACACTATCAGATGCTTATTTAGTGTTTGAAAGGACCTAAGTTGAAGTCATTCCATATTGACTGGGCCTTATGCAATTATTATTTATCTGAGTAGCTTTTGAAATATAACATTGTCAACTTATTTAGGTTTTGACCATTTGAGATGATACCTGCTTTATGAATACATGGTACTTGCTATTGTATGTTTGGTAAATGAGATGAGAGATAACTCTGGTAGAAAAGCCAGAATTATACAAGATGATTTTGCTATGATCTACATTTTCAAATATTATAACCTGAGCTGAAAATGTCACATATTGTATGTCTTAACAATTTAGTGCATTATCATCATGAAAATAACTTGTGGCCATTAAAAGTTCTGTAAATTATTATGAATGTCCGAGCCTTCTTATATAATAAAAGCAATATCACACTAAAGATACAGACTGTAAAATCAAACACTATTGAATTTATAACTCTTTCGACTATGGTGTCTGTCTATCTAATCAACAATGTAATATGAAGGACTTGTATTTGATATAAATACTGAAAAATTATTGTTCTGTAATATCACATTTCCAGTTGATTTTAGGAACATGGATATGTTCTAAAAGTTGATTCTGTATGTTGCCATCCTACATGAAACTGAAGTTTCAGGTGTTTCAAGCCACTTAAGTTGTACACTACTAACGTGTTGGTAGTCACTTTTGCTTATATTTTCTTGCTGAATATGTTAAAGTGTCACGAGCAGGCAACAGATTAACAAAATTTTGTGTACTATTTTTTAGTTAGGAATAATCAATTTCCTGGCTTGTTAGAGTCAAGTGAATTTGTTTATAACAACTTCCGAACAACACAAAATGATTATTTGGTTTTTTTCAGGCCTGGTACCAGCTATCAAAGACATTGGCAGAAGAAACTGCATGGAAATTTGCAAAGGAGAAGGGTATTGATGTTGTCACAATAAATCCAGCGATGGTGATTGGCACACTTTTACAGCCTACTCTGAATACAAGCTGTGCTGCAATTCTACAAATAATGAATGGTAAGAACATGGTGTTGGGTCAAGTAATATTGCTGACAACAATGCATATAAACTTTCCTTTTGTCACTGACATTTTCATCATGTTCTGAAACTCTTGTTTGAGACGACAAATGTATATTTTCAAGTGTTATGGCTAATGAGAGTTTTGCTAACGTTGTGGTGGTAAATCTTACCATAGTTGTCATGCAGTGGTCATTACTATCATTCACTGTATACCATCAGTGGGTCAATGATTAGTCCATATTGTTTGTTACGGTTAGATTAGGTAATCTAGCACTAACACCTATAAAATGAGTTCTTCATCTTAATTATAAAACACTCAAGTGTATATGTGATCCATGTCTATTTGGTTATAGTGGTACTTGTTACCCACCCATGTGTTAGAAAATCAGAAAGGCAGAAATATTTTCATATACTTGATAATTACTTGTGATGTTCTTGACTTCTTATTAGGTTTCATTGTATCTTCTTTCTTTTAGTTCATCATGCAATTACCAAAGCAATAGCACATAAAACAAAGGACATTAGATATAGGCTCAACCCAACAACTTTGACTTTGCTTTGGAGACTTCAATCTTCATTGAAAGACTTCGATCATTACATAGGAACTTTGATCTTGGCCCAATACAACTACATGACTAAGTAACCTGACACAGGGATTCAGGATTCATAGGATACAGGGATTCGAGTGTCGGATTCGGACACGTTGACCCCCTAGAACGGGACACATAGGATTCGTTATATATATATATATATATATATATAAATTAGATATTTCTTACACAAATTCTCATTAATTATACAAATTCATTGATTTCAAACATAGATCTTCATCTAGATGTTAGTTTTACTGTTTACAAAGTAAGTTAGTAACATTATAGCATGCATAGTACATACAAAATTCAAATACATGTCACTGTCACATAAATGATAAATGATAAATCAATTAATCATAAATTCTAAATTCATAAATGATAAATGATAATACATAGTCAATTCATCAATGATCCAATAGGAGAAAGACAAGATAGTAAGATAAAGACACTGACAGCTGTAGTTTTTTCATTAAGTCATCAAATCAAAATGTGTTGCATAGATAGTGCAATGCCAATGGCAAATAAAAATAGAAAATATAAAACTACAGATATACAAGCCTCAAGGCAGTGGGTAGCTCATGACTCATGAGTCATCATCAGAATCAACGTCAATGTCCTCATCATCATGGTCACCACTACTCTCATCTTCATCCTCCTCCTCCCTTGTATCCATAGTCACCTCTGCAACTGCTGGTGTGGAGAATGACCCCTCTACAATATCACCGTCATCAATTCTAACAAGCTCTAGCATTGGATCGTTGAGATCCATGTTGGCCAATGCCAACTCAACACTGCTGTCCAGACCCATATCATCAGGAAAAACATCCCACATCTTTGTCATTCCTTCAACCACTCTTCCTGTTGATTTGGGGTAGCATCGGATGTGCTTTAGCCACGAAATTTGGTGGAGAGGTTAGGGCACATGAGATCTCCAATACCCAGAAAGGGTTGGGCAAATTCTAAACAGTTTGGGAGATATTAAAATAATTAATATTTTTAATGGAGTCCCTAAGTCTAAACTTAGGGAAATTAAAATATTAATGTGAATTAATATAAAACTATGTTAGCATGGTCCAAAAGACATGGATCAAGCCATATCTAATCTTAGCTGTCGATTATAGACTTTATCTCGGCCGTTGATTTGTCAACGAGAAAAGTACAAGAGGAGGATTGAGGGTCACTTGGAGAACACACCAGAGTGATCAGTCATTCTATTTTCTAGAGTGGGGTTTGCTAAGAAAGATAGAATTAGTGATCAATTGCAGCGAGGGGCAGTGAGTACGAGGCAGAGAGGTAGGGACAATGCCGAGAGACCAGTGCAGAAGCAGAGAGAGGCAAACACAGAGGCATCAGAGACTGTATAGAGCCAGAAGGGCCTACGTCATCCATGCAGAGGCTGCAGGAGTGACGCAGAGAGCTAGAGAGGCTGTGCAGAGCCTCAATAGGTTGACGCAGAGGGTTTTAGGTTGATGCAAAGGCCAGCAGGGCTGACGCCGAGATTCAGATTGTTATGAAACCAGCTCAAGAAAAGATAGAAAAGATAGATCAACGCCTTATAATTCAGCCTCTTCGAGGGGGCAACCTCCTTTACATTACATAAATGAACAATTCTTGGATGATTCAAATGACAAAACCTCTTTTCTATATATAGGAGTCTAAGAAGTCACAATATAATCTAGCCGACCTAACAATAATAATATAAAGCCACAAAAATAACAATAGAGGGATTCTATGGGGCTCAGTAATAACAATATGGGGCCAATAGGGGCACAACAATAATAATAAGGGGTATAACTACAATAGTAATGGGTAATCACTAGTATTATAGGGACCCAACATGCCCCTCTCCTTCAAAAAAGTGTTGTCCTCAACGCTTGAGTAGTTCTGGATACTTCTGCATAAAATTCTCATCCTCCCATATGGAATCTTCAG
>APFE031444594.1:156009-201487 GCA_000404065.3 Pinus taeda
GCATAGGGATATCTGTACGGCCTGATGTTTGGAGGAACACTTCCTGGAATCAGATGAATAGCATGATCATGATCACGAATAGGTGGGAGACCTTTGGGAGTCTCAAATACCTTGGAATGATTGTCCAAGACTATTGGGAGATCTAGAGAAATAGATGATTCCAATGTGGAAACATCTAGCGAACATAATTGCGCAATTACACCTTTTCGTTCCTTTTTTAGAAGCTTTGTCATACCATTAGAGCTGATTATCTTTCCCGATTTCCCTGCAATACCTCTTAATACAAATTCCTTTCCTTCCATAGAAAATTTCATGAAAGTTCTTGAAAATTAAAAGCTATTGTACCCAAGGATTGTAGCCATTGGACTCCTAATACAACATCAACACTCCCATTGGAATGGAAAGAATTGGGCTAGTCAATACATATTCTCCCATGGATAGCTTGACATTATGGCATTTTCCAGAGAAATTTATTGTTCTTCCATTTGCAATCATCACTTGACACTCTGGTGCTAGATATAGGAAGCAATTCAATTCTTTTGCTACCTTACAATGAATAAAATTGTGGGTACTTCCTGAATCATCAACACTATTACCTTTTTCTTCTTGATTTGTCCTTCTATATTGATGGTTTGAGGAGTGGTAATTCCCGCCAATGCATTACAAGATATCGTCAGATTCATTTGTTCTTCATCTAGGCTTTGTTCTTGGAGTATATCCTCTTCTTTTGAGCTTTCTTGCTCCTTTTCTTCTTCCTCTTCACAATCTATGTAGAATAATTTCTTCTCAGCACACTTATGACCTTTAGTGTATTTGCTATCACAACTGTAACAAAGCCCTTTTGCTCTTTTTTCTTCCAATTGTTTTGGTTTCAACCTTATAGGTTGTGGAAGACTAGCGGCAACAACACTTCCGTCTTTATAGATGTGAGTGGTATGCTTCATGGTTGCCATATTGCTTTCCATTTTTCTTGCTAACCTGAATGCCTTCTCTAATGAATCAGGTTCCCAAAGGCGAACATCATGTTGGATATTATCCTTTAAAGACCCTATGAACACATCAATCCTATGCTCCTCTAGAATATCTTTACCCTTATGTTCAATTTTTGGAACTCCTCAATGTGCTCTATTATTGAACCCTTTTGTTTGAGACTTATCAATTGGCTAAAAAAAGTGTTGCTTTTTGTATCCTCATAATGTGCTATCAATTCTTCCGTAAAAATTGCCCACGTGATAAATTGTTTACGAGAGCAAAGCGCCATTGATACCATACAAACTGATTTGGTTCAAAATATAAAGTTTCCATACGTACCTTTTGTGTGTTTTGCACATTATTGAGATCGAAAAATTGCTCCATCTGTAATATCCATGTTGCGGGATCCTTGCCATCAAACTTCCTCATATCGATTTTTGGAATATGGTGGGTCTTCGATCCAACATTAGAGTCTATGGGATCATGATTAACATTTCTTTTGTTGTCATCATGAGTTTTCTTTACTACCCTTTCACCATTAGTGACCATTTATTGTAGCAACTTATTCATATTTATCTTCAATTCGTCCATGTATGTCTTCAAATCTATCTTCAAATCGTCCATCTTAGCTTCTACGCCTTTCTTTAAACCATCCACCTTAGCTTCTACATCTTTCTTTAAATCATCCATCTTAGATTCTGTTCCCTTTTGTGCAAGTGACAATTGTTGCACTTGGTCTCATAATTTTGATATATCATGTTGCATTTCTTCCTCTTCTTCATGGGTCATGCTAGAGCTTTCAGATTGCCTACTAGGTGTTTGCATTTTCTTTCCTCGGGGCATCAATTACCAATAGTAATGCTTTACCATGCCCTTTGAATTCCTTCAAACTAATTTTTCAAACCAATCTTATGCAAAAAAAATTAAAAAACTACACACATTTTTTCACTTTGTAGGAGCCTGATATTGAATCTGATGTATCTATGTAATTTCAGATCATCCAATTCTGAAATTGTGATCTTTGGTAGCCCTCTGTGTCTTCTTTCCAATGCCACCAATCTGATCCAAATTGGATTCTCCAAGGAAGAGTTATGTGAAATCTCCCATAGTGACCTGATTATAGACTAGTTCAATAGAGCGAACTTGTACGACATGCCACGAGTCACTATTTCGACCTTTAGCTCTGAAAAATATATAGAATAAACTACAGTCCGTCCTCTTTCTGCACCTTCTTACGAAATTTCAATCCAATGCTCAGAGAAAAAGTTATGACGATTTTCCCCAGTTCACCTGTTTGGAATGTAATTCAGGAGTCCGCAAAAAGCCCAACTTCCTCAGATCATATCTCCGCAAATAGAGCGCAAAAAGCTCTGAAATTCGGACCCGAGATTTAGCGCAATGTCTTCTCAAATGGGTTTTTTTTTTTCAACTTCTGAAACATCGCATAAAAAAAGTTATAGCAAAAATGCCACGATGACCTGTTTGGAGGAGCGACACCCTAGAATCCAAAGCTCTGATACCAAATGTTATGAAACCAGCTCAAGGAAAGATAGAAAAGATAGATCAACGCCTTAAAATTCAGTCTCTTCGAGGGGGCAACCTCCTTTACATTACATAAATGAACAATTCTTGGATGATTCAAATGACAAAACCTTTCTAAATATAGGAGTCTAAGGAGTCACAATATAACCCAGCTGACCTAACATAATAATATAAAGCCACAAAAATAACAATAGAGGGATTCTATGGGGCTCAGTAATAACAATATGGGGGCAATAGGGGCACAACAATATTAATAAAGGGTATAACTACAATAGTAATGGGGTAATCACTAGTATTATAGGGACCCAACACAGATTGTGCTGGAGAGGGATAACGTGGAGCAGGCTTTCTGAATACTTGTTTTTGAAAAGAGGTATTGCTGCCAGATTTTTATCTCTATCGGGTTAGCCAGTTTGGCACCCAATGTACTCAGAAAAGCGCTGCTTAATAATAAAACCCTCAGATAAGTACACCGATTTTCACGCATTGGGTTTTTCTGGGGACATTAGCCCAAAAACAACAGTGTCACTTGTGTGCTTGTTTCTATTTCCTTCAGTTGATGATCTGTATTTATTTCCAGTATTTACATGGTAAATAACTTGTTAATTAACAGAACAAGTAGGTAGGAATAAATCGGTAAAGTGCATGAAGGGTTTCTAACGTGTTAGACTTAGAAATTCCAACATGGTATCAGAGAGTGGTTGCAAATCACAGGAGAACTGAGGACATCAGCAGAGCAGAGCAGCAACAATAGAAAACAAGTTGTCCTGAGTGACAGAAGTTGTTCCTAGCAGCAAGGAATGGGTGAATTTGTGCCTGCGTCATCAAGTTCGAGCCAAGAAGAGGTTGCACAAAGGCTGAATGAGGCAAATACAGGCCCACGCAGAGGCTAGGATGGCTGACGCAGTTGGTTGAGGGAGTTGGTTTGCCGGTGTCGGGACTGCGCAGAGCCTAAGAGGTCTCACCTTCAGTGTGCTGAGGTTTAGGAGGCTATGGGTAAGTTGCAGAGTGGAGCTGGTGGGGTACTGTAGTTAGAACAATCCCTAACAGGGCAAGGCCAAGGAGGAGAGAGTTGCTATCGAGGGTTTCTAGCCGAGAAATCCGGATCAGTGGTGTAGTTGCATAGATGATCAGAGTAGGGGGCATCTCGACATCAACAAAAGGGTTTCCAGGAGGGAAATCAAGAATCAGCAAGAGTCGAACCAAGAACTTTCAGACGGGAAGTAGAGAGACTCAACAGGAGTCAGAACCGAGAACTTCCAGACGGGAAGTGGAGAGACTCAGCAGGAGTCGAACAGAGAACTTCCAGACAGGAAGTAGACTTAGCAGGAGTCAAACAGAGAACTTCCAGGCGGGAAGTAGAGAGATTTAGAGGAGTCAACAAGAAGAGTAAAGAGATGGCCATGAATGGGTTGAGGGATCAAGACAGGTTGGATGAGGCATCCAACTTTGTCCTCTGGAAGGCCAGGATCCTTTTTGTTATGTGTGCCATGAGTGCACACACACCACTTGAGCGGAAGTGGGGAGACATCAGGCTGTAGTCAGGCGGACTACAGGTGATGAGGGGCAAGATCCTCGAGGTACCCAACCTCTTAGATTAGAGCATGCTACGAGAGCCCTGAAGAGGAGTAGCAGGACTGGCGGATGTGGGTAGAGACAGATGCAGATGAAGCGACAGAGAGAGCTACAGTGCAGAATTCCCAGGACAACGCGAGGCTAGCAGGCTACAATAGTATGAGAGGCACGAGAATGTTGCGCCAGTGCGGGATGTCATAGAGAGGTGTGCAACGGTGCGAGATGTAGGGAGTTGTTGCAGCAACACAGAGGTCAGAGAGGGAGCACTTGTCAGCGGCAGAGAGAGCTTCAACATCAGGAGTACTCTAGCCTGACAGAGAAGTCAGAGTTGGGCGATCAATTACTTACTTCTCAGCTATGTCACAAGGTTCGTCGAACTTTAACCTTGAGGTTCGAATTTTGGCAAACCTTAAAAAAAAATTGAGGTTCGGCAAACCTTATCGAATCTCATAGCCATTGACCAAGTCCATAGATCAAAACTCGTAACTCCCTATTGCAACTCAAGCTTGTAATTTATCCTTGCAGTTTCCATGTCTGTGATAGCATTTTTGATGTTTACTGATGTTGTTTTCTTACTATTTTATCGTATAATTCATTTTAAATTAATATATATAGACGAACCTAATGACGAACCTCATCAGAACATTTGAACTCAAACCGAACCTAATCATTGTCGAACCCGAACTCGAACCTGAACCATGTGACATTGCTTCTCAGTAATTGAGTTGCTGTGCAACAATTAGCAGTGGTAGTGCTATGGGCAGCATGATGCAGCATGATGAGAGGAGATGCAGTGCAGACGCAGCAGTGGTAGTGGCAAGGGCATGGGCAGCAGCATGGATGCAGAGAGAGCTGTCGTATAGATGCAACAATGGAAGTGGTAGAACTATGGGCAACAGTACAGGATGTAGCTGTGCAGAGGATGTTGGACAACAGGCCTAGCATCATCACAGGGACCGATGTCGGATGATCAGGGTAATACTTAGTGGGGAGTATTGCTAGAGCACAGTCCTTGCTAAGAGGGAGTGTTGATTTGGGGTAGCATCGGATGTGCTCTAGCCACAAAATTTGGTGGAGAGGTTAGGGCACATGAGATCTCCAATACCCAAAAAGGGTGTGGGCAGATTTTAAATAGTTTGGGAGATATTAAAATAAGTAATACTTTTAATGGAGTCCCTAAGTCTAAACTTAGGGAAATTAAAATATTAATGTGAATTAATATAAAACTGTGTTAGAATGGTCCAAAAGACATGGATCAAGCCAGATCTAATCTTAGCCGTCGATTAGGGACTTTATCTCGGCCGTTGAGTTGTCTACGAGAAAAGTATAAGAGGAGGTTTGAGGGTCACTTGGAGAACACACTAGAGCGATTAGTCATTCTATTCTCTAGAGCGGGGTTTGCTAAGCGAGATAAAATTAGTGATCAGTTGTAGTGAGGGGCAGTGAGTACGAGGCAGAGAGGCAGGGACAATGCTGAGAGACTAGCGCAGAAGCAGAGAGAGGGAGATGCAGAGCCAGAGGGAGCCACGCAGAGGCAGCAGAGTCTGCGCAGAGCCAGAAGGGCCTGCGTCATCCACACAGAGGTTGCAGGAGTGATGCAGAGAGCCAAAGAGGCTATGCAAAGCCTTAGTAGGCTGACACAGAGGTCATCAGCGCTGATGTTGAGCTTTAGATTGTGCTAGAGAGGAATTTCGTGGAGCAGGATTTTCGAATACCTGTTTCTGAAGAGAGGTATTGCTGCCAGAATTTTATCTCTGTCGGGTTAGCTAGTTTGGCATCCAATGTACTCAGAAAAGAGTTGCTTAATAATAAAACCCTCAGATAGTTGCACTGGTTTTCCCGCATTGGGTTTTTTCGGGGACATTAGTCCAAAAACAATGATGTCACTTGTGTGCTTGTTTCTATTTCCTTCAGTTGATGATTTGTAATGTGTTGAGCATGTACTTGTATTTATTTCTAGTGCTTACATGGTAAATAACTTGTTAATTAACAAAACAAGTAGGTAGGAATAAATTAGTAAAGTGCATGAAGGGTTTATAACGTGTCAGACTTAAAAATTCCAACACTTCCCTTTGCGTGTAAAGAAGACGAAGGTTGGTGTGCACATACACCATTGTCTCTGCCTTGGACTTCTTAAGCCTGCTCTTCTTCACATTATACAAATTCCCATATGTGCTCCAATACCTTTCACAACAAGAAAAATTTAACCAAGTGAAATTGGACCAAGTGAAATTGCCTTTCCTTTTGTTGCTTGCCCCCCAATATAACTCTCAAATGGATATTTGGTGGTGACTTCCCTAAAAAATGGAAGGGGGTCATCATTCTTGATTTATCTTGATTTTTCTGCCACATTTGCCATACCAACAGTGAACTCTTTTTCCATTTCTTTCCTCTTTTGTAAAGCAACAACTTTACAAGCTCCAACTCCACAACTTGGTAAAGCCAACAAATGGCTTTTCACATGGTAATATGTGCTTGTGAAATTATTGTGGCAAAAGTTGCATCTCCAATGCACATTGCCTCCTCCCTGCCCCTTGGTGTTTTGTCCATCCTCTTTTGTGACATATTTCCACAAGGGATATTTCTCAATGTTGTCTTTAAGAAGAGGTCTTCCTTCAACATTACTTACAACAAACTCTGATGGTAGTGGGGGAGGAGGGGCATTTCCAATGGGGACATTCTTCCCCTTCCTTTGCCCCCTACTTGCTGCTCTTGATTGAGCCATGAATACTGTAAAAAAAATAAACAAATCATGCACAAATTTGTAAAAGAAATGTATATACAAACTGTTGTAATAGAAATGCAAAAAAATAGAGATGAAATGCACTTACTTGGTGATTGAATCTCTTTGCCAAGCGCTCCAAACCCTTGGCTCCTTGCTCCAAACTTCTAACAACAAACCCACAACTCACTGTTTGCAAAAGGAATGAGAGAAAAAACTAATAAAAAAAGGAATGTGCTGTTTTTAAAGCTCGGGGTTTCATTTTCGCTGGATTCGAATTCGGGTTTCGGGACATTTCATGTCCTAACGAGACACAACCTGGATTTGAGTGTGTCCCGAATTTGTGATTCGAATTCCCACGAAGCGTGTCCGATTCATAGGATTCAGACACTTAAGGAAAAAATGATGAATCCGGTTTCATAGCTTCCTGAGGCAGCAACGCCCAACACCAGCAACTTCGACGTATACTTTGATTTGGCAGCAACAACACACGGCGTCTGCCTATGACATCAACAAGGGAACTTCAATCTTCTAAGCCGAGGCACAAGAGAGAGAGATAGAAGCACCAAAATTTCGATTTTTCTCTTTTCCTTCTCTTAGACCAAACTCGCACTTCCTTTTCTTCCTATTTCGCACCTTTTCCAACTTCAAGAAATATCAAACTTGCTTGTTGAGAGTGAGTGCTTCAAATGGAGTTCAAACTGCTTCATTTATAGTCCTTTGGTGAGGTCAAATAGCCCTCTTTGAGGCCAACTTGATCATCTTAAGGCCGACTTGGTGTGGAGGCAACATAATTCATATTTGACTCAATACTTAACTTTTTTACATGATTCAAAAGCCCAAGAGGGGTCTCTTCAAAAGTACAATGACTCTATTGACTCAAAATAAATCGTAGAAGTTGTCAATGGGGACTTTGACCTAAAACATGATGACCCAAGCATGAAACCCATGCTTTAATAAGTCATAATCATAATAATAATAATAATAAAAATTCTTTTCTTTATTCTTTTGACAAGTACATTACAAAATGACTCAAATACATTAAATGAAGACCAAACCTAGTTACATTTTCTAACACTCTCTCTTAACTAGGGAGGTATTCATCATATACAAGTACAAGGAAGATCTCAACTATATGAACCATTAAGATTTTTTTAGGCACTGCAATATCATGGACTAGATTCCTTACCAAGGCAGTTTATCCATTGGTCTCTCAACAGTTTAGGCACCGTAATGCCATGAGTTAGATTTTTGACTAGGGCAATCTATCCATGTGGGAATAAGATGGACTCAAGATTTTAGCCTCTCTAGGTACCATAAGGCTTACTTACTAACCATCAACCCAGGGATCTAGGTGTGTATTAAAAAACAAAGCTCCTATAACCAACACCACCTTTTCCAGCTTCGGGACCTAGACATCAACACAAAGTGTCGGCCAGATGTCCTCCCAGGCAATGCTTCACTCACAAAGCCTTAGCAGTCCTTGATCAGGTAGATCAAGGATAACCAATCTCTCCCAATCAAACTGATTGGTAACCAACATGCTATCAAAACTTTCAAGAGATTCACCTGTACAAACACAACCCCAATCAATAATATACTTTCACATGTACATAATCAAATAAAAACCTTCGACGTCTTTCAGATGTTGCTTCTCAACACAATAGGACTATCAACTGAATATTTATACACTTTTCTTTCCTACTTCACATGTAGTAACATATCGTTCAAAATTCATTCTCCAATCAAAACTATGCTATGCCCTCCCTCTCAACCAGGGTACTTCCCTTTATCCATGCTCCCTCTTAATCTAACCTCAGGGAGCTCTCTCTTATTCAGGCTCCCTCTTAACCTAGGGAGATAAACTTCTTTTCTTCAACATCAGAGAATCTTTGGTGGCTTCCAATCATTTCATCAGAGCTATCATCATCTACATCATGCTTATCACATCAATGAACATCTTCACTGTATTGAAGATTGTGTACCTACACAACTTAGATAGCAAGTACAACCAAATCTATAAAAACATGAAGTTAGCCATATCAAAATTATAGAAGTATTTCAACTTAATATGTGTCAGATACCCAAACAAGAGACATTTACTCTTCAACATCTTGCCAGGGACTTTGTCATAAACCGTAGATTACTTCATAACAACTTTCATTACATCTAGGGTTTCAATGTTTCTTCCAAAGGTATAACATACCCTACTACAGCATATAGAAAACCCTAGAAACAATTCAAACAAATATAGATCTAAAAGGCATCTAACAACTTTTAGAATTCATATGTTAGACTTCCCACTAAGGTTTCATACAAATCCTAGATTTCATACAAGAGAATTAATCAATCAAACCCAATCATAGCTCAATCATCAACATGATCAACTTTCACCTAGGGTTAGTTGCAAACCCTAGAATTTTTTAATCAAACATCAATAACACCTAAAATTCAGATTTCAACAACTTACACAAATCTCAAACTATCACATTGACATCAAAGATTTTCATTTCTTCTAAGGTTTAACTCCAAAACCTTAGAATTTCACAAATACTATCATCCTAGAGAAATAAACTTTGACTAGGGCTCCATTCCAAACCCTAGAGTTCATGATCATCGATAAACATGTCAACTCATACATCTAGGACTTCATCATCATGCATAGGTATTTCATATCATGTGTTAGTCAAACCCAACTTTACAAATATCAATAAGAGTTAGACATACAACAAACTTGATTAGACTAGAGTTTGATTAGACGAACACGCATTCCAAGGAAATCATTTCTAAGACATTATAAGGGTCTTGCTTATACATTTCACCAAACCCTAATGAGTTAGGGTTTCAATATAAGAACATAGCAAACCCAAAATTGCCAATACTTCAAAGGTCGAGATTTTAGAATTTATCATTCAACCCTAACAAGTTAGGTTTACCTGATCATATCAAATTCCCCTCAATAAAAAGTATTAATAACATTTCTTAATAACCCTAAGAAGTTTAGGATTTCAGATATTCACATTAGCATACCCTTAGGTTAGGGTTTTTTAGAGAACCTGTCTAAGGTTCTATAAAATCAGTTAAGAATATGAGGGGTAAATTTATCAAGTGATGAGTCACTCAAAACAAGAATCATTATAATTCAATGTAGCTAGACATAACAATGTTAGTAATAGATTGTCAAATGAATAAACATTTATTATAAAGCAACCAATGTTTTGTAGTTCAAGGCATACCTTTGTTTCTTGACAAACCTTATCTTGTGTGGCTCTCTTCCTTGAGGATATAGTAGATGTTTTCTTGATCAAGACAATAGAGGGAGAAAGGTGATTAGTATTTGATACAATGAAAATTTAAATAAGTGCATGAAACCAAAAATTGAGAGGAAATGAGATACGTATCTTTGGGAGACGTTGGGGGCTCCCTCCAAAGCTTGAGGGATACCTATAAACTTACAAAAAAAAAAAAGAATGTCTTTTCCAAAAACCTGTTAAAAACCTATGAATTCTAAACACAAAAAATACACAATAGGATATCCAAGATTACAAGCAAAGGAATTAGTAGTGTAAGTCCCTTATGTCAGATACTTTGGGTTTGGCTTTCTTTGGATCTTCTTCTTCAACAATGTTCACATGATCTCTATCTCTCTTCTTATTCTTTGGATTGTCAGGAAAATCACTCTTGTAGTGACCCTTCTTATGATATTGATTGCCTTCTACATTAGACATTTCTACTTTCTTCCTTGGTCCTTTCGATTTCTTTCCTTTGCGTTGAGCAATGTAGGCATTTGAGATTCCTTCAGGATTGGCAGCTAGAGAGATCCTTAATTCTTCTTGATTGCAGGCAGTCCATAGTTCTTCAAAAGTGGGAGCTTCCTTCCAACTGTTAAGTTCTGCAACAAATGCACCCCAAGTAGGTGGCAATCCTAATAGAGAAGTGATCACGGGTTCTTTGTCTGGAACAATTTCATCAATGGCTAAAATATCATCTCTGATTCTTGTTATCTTTACAAAGAAGGAAGTCGCTGTATCTTCTTTAGTCATCTTTGTGGTCCTTAGTTCATTCTTCAAGCTTGCTACTTGACCAATTTTCTTAATAGTGAATAACTTTGACAAGGCTTCATACATTTCCTGAGCATGATTGATGTTGCCTATAAATGGGACAAGGTTGTCCTTTATTCCTTCTACCATTAGAGTCATGGCCACCAATCCTAATTTTTTGAATTTTACTTTATCAGCATCACTAGAGTCATATGTAGGCTTCTTTACTTTTCCTTTGACCAAGTCTAGAACCTTGTTCTTTTCAAGGATGAGGTCAATTTCTTCTTCCAAGACCTGTGGTTAGAGGCTCCTTCAAGTTTGTTCTCTCCCTTGATTATGTTGGATATTATCCTTGACGATAGTAGATTTCTTCCCTTGGATAATCCTTTTGAATGATTCCTTGATCAGTGCTAGAGACTGCCTTTTCCTTCTTTCTTTATCAAATCTCTGATACCATGTTAGAAATCCGAAAGGCAGAAATATTTTCTTATACTTGATAATTACTTATGATGTTCTTGACTTCTTATTAGGTTTCGTTATATCTTCTTTCCTTTAGTTCATCTAGAAATTACCGAAGCAATAGCACATAATACAAAGGACACTAGATATAGGCTCACGGCCAAGGAAAAACCCCTCTCTAGGGGAATACTCAGTCAATAATTCTTCATTCAATAATTTTCCAGAGATATTCTAGGACTCTAGACCTTGACACAAACATTCCTCCACACCAAGTCAACCTTCCTTTCTTCTTGCAGGTGATCCTACTTGACCTGGTAGCAGTAGCAACACTTCCTTCAACCCAACATCTTCGACCTTGCTTTGGAGTTGTCAATCTTCGCTAAAAGACTTCGACCTTTACATAGGAACTTCGATCTTGGCCCAATAGAACTTCCTAAGGCAACAACACCCAACACCAACTTTGACCTATACTTTGATCTAGTAGCAACAACACACGACAGCTAGCTTCGACATCAACAAGAGAACTTCGATCTTCCAAACCAGGGCATGAGAGAGAGAGAGATAGAAGCACCAAAATTTCGATTTTCCTCTTTTCCTTCTCCTAGACCAAATTCGCACTTTTTTTTCCTCCTCCTATTTCGAACCTTTTTCGGCTTCAAGAGATATCGAACTTGCTTGTTGAGAGTGAGTGCTTCAAATGGAGTTCGAATTTCTTCATTTATAGTCCTCTGGTGAAGTCGAATAACCCTCTTTGAGGCCGACTTGGTGTGGAGGCAATATAATTCATAATTGACTCAATACTTAACCTTTTTACATGATTCAAAAGCCCAAGAAGGGTCTCTTTAAAAGTACAATGACTCTATTGATTCAAAAAAATCATAGAAGTCCTCAATGGGGACTTTGACCTAAAACATGATGACCCAAGCATGAAACCTATGCTTTAATAAGCCATAATAATAATAATAACAATTCTTTTCTTTATTCTTTTGACAAGTACATTACAAAATGACTCAAATACATTAAATGAAGACCAAACCTAGTTACATTTTCCAACACCATGTGGGTAACCTCTGGGAGAAAATTTCTCTCCCATTCACTTAGCTTGCCAGCCAACAATCCTATGTTGATCCAAAAATAACTAGCTTCAAAACCCTTCCATCCATGCTTTGGTTAGTGCTTTATTTCATTTAGCTTACTCATCAAATAAAGGTGGGTCATCTATTGTAAGGCACATCAACCATTTTTGTAATCAAGTGCTTTCATTTAATGTATAAGCGCGTTTTAGTATGGATCTGGGTTGAATTGGATGAGAGACCACTTTTGATTATATTCTTGTTCCATGCTTCACCTTTGTGGTTACCCCTTGCCCCTAGTCCAGTGTGACCTTCTTGAGGTCTTTTTTTCTACTTTCTAGGACGGGCACAAACAAGGTTCTAATTGATGTTGTGTGCCCAAGGTAATTCATACTTAATGCTTTCCATTTGTTTTTTGTATCTTCATCCCATCTTTGGGTTGGTTGTTATCTGTCACTAGTGTTGGTTCCTTTTTTTCCGCATTCTTGAGTATGGGCGTGGAAGCTTTGCTCTAGGAGGTTGATGCAACAAAAAGAAAGGAAAGCATATGAGCCATGATGATAAAATGCAAAAATTGGCTAGGATATAATAAAGTGTGTGGGAAATAGCTTATCTTGAGATCTACCCTCCTCATTAGCTCTCACCAAGTT
The DNA here is from genome assembly GCA_000404065.3 of Pinus taeda. Lineage (NCBI taxonomy): Eukaryota > Viridiplantae > Streptophyta > Pinopsida > Pinales > Pinaceae > Pinus > Pinus taeda. Next base: position 169,043 of record APFE031444594.1, read on the forward strand.
CCTGTCTAATGCATGAGCAATTACAATGGAAGGATCTATGAATATCCAAACCTCGATGAACAACAAACCACTTCATTTTTAAGGTGTTAGTGATGCATAAATTAAGGCTTGCAACCCAAGCTATGCCAAAAAAGAAAATCAATGAAGAAAAAGGTGCACAAGAGGGGTGTTAAAAATAAGCTGAGGAAAAGTGTAACTCAGGTCCCACAATTGCTCCCTCTTCACATTATAATGCTCAAGGATGAAGGAGTTTTGTGGCTAGTACAAAGATTATGGCATCCTCCATGAAGTAAACCTCTATGTCACTAACCAATTGCACCTATTGATTAATAGGTTGGCCTAGGAATTGTGCCTCCCTGTAGGGTTGGAAGCACCTAATAGGGCCTTTTGATAATCCTCCCATATTTAAGCATGTTGAGATGTCAGTGTTGTCATTGATGGCCATATGGATTGAATATATATATATATATATATATATATATATATAAAGAATCCCAAGAAGCGTTGGAACCAAGGAGAAGTTCCAAGGAGCAAGAGGAGCAGTACCAAAGAGAAGAGCGAGAAGCAGTTCAAAGAGAAGCCATCGGGAGCCAAAGGAAAGCCATTGGAAGCGAAGAGCAGGAGCCAAGACAAGCCAAGGAGGAGCAGATCCAAGAGAAGACCACATATGCCCAAAAGAAAGAGCCAAAAGTGAAGAACAATGATATCAGAGAAATATCAATTCAATGTTTTTATATTGACATTTTTTTTATTGTGTCACCACTCAAAACTCTGATATGTGATATGGACCTCTGATCTCCGATATGTGATATGGACTGCTGATCTTCGATGTGCGATATGGACCTTCGACCTCCGTCTTCTGATATGCAGGGCCAACTTGATTTAAGTTAACGATTTAATTATTAAATCGCATCTGCCACTTTATCGGAACTTTTGAATGGCACCTCCAATAAGACCCTCCGATTGCCGATTGCCTATATGGTCGCAGACCCTATTGGCTTTATCATAACATGTCTAATATAATATCATGTCCGCCTCGTCGGAACTTTCCTATATTGCAAGTTTTGTAGGCCGTGTCATAAAGTTTCCGATACAAATCCTTGATATCCATCTGGTCCCAATGTACGGTAGTAAAGTGATGATGTGCCATGTGGGACCTCCTGACATCCATTATAATATGGTTTCACATTATTTGAATGTATTCGTTAAAAGCTATGGCCCCTCCTATCTTGGTATTATAATATGGTTTCCGTAACAATGAAACTATGTTGTATTTGGTCGATTACTAATAAAGACCCCTTCCGATAGCTATTTAATATATTTCTAATGTGCCACCTCATGCAGAAGTCAGCCTCACTTCAAATAGATGTGTCCTTTCAGTTATAAACAAAATCACTATAAAGACAAGTCAAAACCTTCATTTCAATTCATTGATCTCGGTCATCCATCATAGAGAGTAAGACACAGTTCACAACTTGTGAACTGTAGAGCACCGAGGAAAAGAAGCTAAAGGTCGAGAAGAGGAAGCAAATTTTGATTGCGTTAAAAATTGATGAAACTATTTCTCGAACCTGTGGACAATCTCACGTGGAGAAATTAGACCTACGAATAGGTGTGTGGACAACTATCTATGGAAGCTCAGACTTTGAAAGGCTTGGACCTGTAGCTTAAGCCTTTGCACACTCTTGAATAGAGAAGAACTTGTGGCCTTGAACAATGAAAATTTTGAAGGCTGAACAATGATGAATTTAGAGGATTGAACAGTGAAGAACCTGGAGCCTAGAACAATGCTGAACTTGAAGAACTAGAAGCTCTGGATAGTGAAGAGCACTCCTATTCGAATCTTGGACAGTGGACAAATTAGGAGTCTATGGTAGTCTTGTGGAGCGACTATTGAAGGAAGTCTTGAATTTTTTGAAAGTAAGTCATTCATATATTTTGTTTGTTAAAAATTGGAGGGTTGGGCCCTAGAAGTTGAAGCCTCTAACAATAGGGTTGGAGAGAGTCTCACAAAAGTTCAAGTTGGTGCTTGGCAACAGGTTGGAGCTTTTGGAAGATTGAAGGGTTGGTGCCCTCAAACATCATTGTACTCAAATCTTTGTAAAAGAGGATTGCTGTCCTCAATTGTTTATATTAAAATCCTTATTATTATTATTTTTTAATTATAATTGTGAAGAATCTTAACTGGTAAACATAACAATTGAAAATAAATACTAATTCACCCCCCTCTTAGTATTTCCAACAATTGTTATCAGAGCCAAATTCTTCATAATCAACCTACGAGCTACAAGAAGGATTCTTAAGTCACAATGAAGAATCGTAATTCACGAAAAATTCCCCAATTTAATGGAACAAACTTTGGCTTTTGGAAGCATAGGATGACATTCTATTTAATGTCTCTTGGATGTGAAGTATGGCAATTAGTTACTGATGGGTATAAGTTCCAGCTACTAAGAAATGAAGGACTTGGATGAACTAAAAATGGACGAACTTCATGGGATTCTCATTGCATATGAAATGAGAAAAGGAATCTCTAACTCGAAGGACGCTGCATTCAAAGCTTCAAGGTCATCAAAGAAATGGAAAATTATAATTATAACAGTGATGATTCCGACATTGAATCTGAACTAGCTCAATTCGTAAGAAAACTAAGGAAAGGGTCCATGCTCAAAGGAAAGTATCCTCTCATTTGTTTTAAATGAGGAAGAATAGGACATTATGCTGCAAAATGTCCTCATAAACACGATAGTGATGATGAAGACGAATATAAAAAGATGTTCAAGAAGAAAGGGTTTAACAAGAAGAATTTCTTCTCCAAACAAGATGACTCCGATGAAGAAGAATTCAAGGTTACTAGGAAGAAATCAACTGAAAATACCTTTCTACACAAAAGAGATGATGACGAGTCCGATAAACAAGATAACTATGCTGGAAGTAGTGAAGTATTATTTATGGCATTTACAAATGAAGATGATTCTGAACAAGAAGAAGAAGGAAACGTGGATAATTTACTACTGAGTACCATTGAAGAAAATGAGAAATTACGAAGGAATGTCATTTTTCTCAAAGTGGAAAAAGAGGAAGCAAAAAGGAAGGAAGAATTCTTGAACAATAAACTAAAAGAAAGAGAAGAAATGTGCGAAAAACGTGAAGATGAAATTGTTTCCCTAAGAAAAGAGTTGCATTAAGTTGAAAAGATTTGGAAAAGCTCTCAAACTCTTGATAACATCCTTAATACTCAAACAACTCAACTTGAGAAGTCTAGAATTGGTTTCAAAGGAGAATCATCAAGTACAAAGGAGAAATATGTGAAGAAGATTTATTCTTGAAGATTTTGAAGAAGATACAACAAAGGAAGAAATGGATCAAGAAAATCAAAAGGAGCCATCTCAGACTCCATCAAAAGTAAAATTTGTTCAAAAACACCATCCAAAAGAACAGATTATTGGGAATATAGATGATGGAATACATACCCGATTAAGGATGACTAATTCACTAAGAAAAGATAATGTTGCTCTACTATCCATGGTAGAACCAAAAAACTTTGCTCACGCTGGTAAGGACCCTCATTGGGTAGAAGCAATGGAAGAAGAAATGTTCCAAATCGAAAAAAAAATGAAACATGGGACCTTGTACCTCATCCAAAAGATAAAAATATAATTGGAACCAAGTGGGTGTTCAAAAACAAAATGAATGAAGATGGACAAATCATTGAAGAAACCTTTCCATCGGTAGCTGGTATGGAGGCTATAAGGATGTCTTTGGCATTTTCTTCTTCAAAAGGATTCAAAGTTTATCAAATGGACGTGAAATCAACATTCTTAAATGGTGATCTAAAGGAAGAAGTTTACATGGAGTAGCCGAAAGGGTTTGACCTAGCAGAAGGAAAAGATTTTGTATGCAAGTTGAAAAAGGCACTATATAGATTGAAAGAAGCTCTTAGAGCTTGGTACACAAGATTGGATCATTATTTACAATGACAAGGCTTCAAAAAGGGAGTGGCAGGAAGCAATCCCTACATGAAGATGGACAAAGACAAATTACTAGTCACTCTTGTATGCATTGATGATCTAATTTTTGCCAGCAATGATGATGGGATGAGCCATGAATTTGCTCAAAATATGTCGAAAGAGTTCGAAATGTCGATGATTGGTGAGTTATCTTACTGCCTTGGACTACAAGTAACACAAACTACAATAGGTATATTCATATCTCATGCAAAATACCTTAAAGACTTGCTTAAAAGATATGGGATGGAAGAATGTGCACCTATGAGCACACCGATGACCACAGATTACAAATTGAGCAAAGATGATGAATCCCCCTCGGTAGATGCAACTCTTTACAAGTCAATAATTGGAGCTCTCTTATACTTAACTACTACAAGACCAGATATTATGCAAGTAGTAGGAATGGTGGGAAGATTTCAATCAACTCCTAAGCAATCCCATTTGTTGGCGGTGAAAAGAATTCTTAGATACTTGAAAGGTACTCCTGATTTTGGTCTATGGTATCCCAAAAGCACACTCTTACCATGATAGCTTACACCGACGTTGATTGGGTTGGAAGTGTAGATGATCGAAAAGTACCAGTGGAAATGCATTCTTCATGGTAGATTGTCTAGTATCTTGGCTTCATAAGAAATAATCTTCTATATCTCTCTCCACAGCTGAAGCCGAATATATAGCTGCTGCAGATTGTTGTACACAAATGCTGTGGATGAAGGAAGCATTGAAAGATGTCAACATAGAGACTAATCAACCAATCACCATCTATTGTGACAACACCAACACCATCAGTCTTTCAAAGAATTCGGTAATGCACTCAAAGACCAAACATATTCCAATCAAATACCACTTTCTCCGTGAACAAGTTGCTGAACAGAATATCAAGTTGGAGTACATTAATACAAAGGAGCAAATTGCAGATATCTTTACAAAACCCCTTCCACGAGAAGCATTTGAATATCTTCACCAAAAGATGGGGGTTATTTCTCTTGCATCACATTAAGAGAACACATTGACAAGAGTAGAAGCACCATGACAGGGGGAGTACTTGTGTAATATCCCTTTTCAGGGATATCCCTCAAACACAAGAAAACTCCAACCAAAGATGGACTGGGAGGGCATTTACCAGATATGTCGCCTCTGAAAAGAGGACGAGATCTGGAGGCTACCTGGCCTTTTCCAGACTCTGTCTAAGAGTATAGGAGAAAAACACACAAGTGGTATAGTAGCTGGGAAGCTCAAAGAGATAAAAATAACAGTAGTGCAACATACAATAATGTATACATCGAATATAAGCAGATGCTCAAGAAATGCAGAGAGAAATGCTAAGCCATTTTATTATACTGAGTAATGGACAGAGTACAAGAGGTGATCAGAAAGATAGCACCTCGACTTGCACAAGGCAAGTGAAGAAATACACTTAGGATGGTAAGGAAATGGCCTCCCTCTGAATTGCGTCCAAGCTGCCAGAGAACTGTTGTGCTGCTGCTGCTGGAATCAAGTGAGGATTTGGGGCTGTTCCCCTCCTCAGAAAACGCTGAAACTCTGGAATTGGCCTTTACTCAATAAACCCAGAAAAGCCCAGAAAGCTTTTCTAAAATAGCTGACCCCCGAAAATCACCCCCTTGAGGATCTACGCTATCCCTCAAGGCTCTATGCTACCACTGAAGAGAATCCTCCAAAACTCTGCCCGAGACTCTGCCAAAATCCTCCAATATGCAAGGGATGATCCCTTGCTCAATCTCCAAGCTCAAATCCTCCACATAAACCCAATCCGGAGCTCCTACCAAAAGAGACCGCGTCGTCCTCTCTCAAGACTGCGCAGTCATCAAAATGCTCAGTTCCTCCTCAACTCCAAAGATCAATCCTCCTGCAAAGACTAATGAAACTACCTTGCCCAAGCAGGCACTCGAAGTTCCTCCAGGCTAAGGGTGAGATCTCCGAACGGAGACACTCGATGCACTAAACAGTGTTGCAGACAGGCTAAACAGCCAGCGTGCTCTAAGTTGAAGTGACTAGCTCAAATGCAACATAATCGAATGCCCAAAATGAGGAGGTTCCTTTCTCCTTTATAGCATTGGCCTCTCTCAAAACCCTAAGGCCCACCTCCTCCAACGTAGGCTCTCTCTTGCCACGTGCTCCTCCCCATCTGCGCAGTCCCTCCAAGTGTCTACGTGGGCCCCCTTCTCTACGTGGTCCTTTGGCCCCCTTGGCTCCCCTTTAAGTTACAACGTTATGCTACTAGGGAGTGACTTCATTCAAAAAGTGAGTTATGTCCCCCTTTCCTCACCTTTTTATTTATAAATAACTATAGAAGGCAAAATTGAGAAAAACCTAATATTCCAATTAGCCATGGCTAATTAGGAATATTACAGTCTCCCCCGGCAAAATGTTTCTTGTCCCCAAGCAACTGAAGTGATGGATGCTGCAAAATTTTCTACTCTCCCAAGTGGCATCGTCATCCGGTAAATTCTTCCACCTCACCAAGAATTCCCGGACTGTCCTGCTCCGCAGTTGCCTCTCCCTGGTATCAATAATAGCCTCTGGCTGCAACACCAAATGCCCCTCATCATCCGTGGGTGGTAGCTCATCTATCACTGTCACCTGTTGCCCCAATGCCTTCTTCAAGCATGATACATGAAAAACTTTATGAATCTTATTGCCTTGGGGCAGCTCCAACTCATACGCAACCTGTCCAATCCTGCGTATCACCCTCTATGGCCCATAAAAGCGGGGCTTGAGCTTCTCAGCGCCCTTCTGCTTCAGTGACGATTGTCGGCATGGCTGTAATCGTAGGTAGACCAAGTCCCCTCCCTCAAATTGTCTTTCCACCCGACCCCTGTTAGCATACAACTTTTGCTGGTTCTGCGCTGTTATCTTTGAGAGCTCAGAAAATATCCTGACTCTCTTGAATCCAAATCTTGGCTCTCGAAGCCTTGCTAGCACCAAACATCACGTTAGCAAAAGATAAAGGATGATATCCATAGAAAGCATAGAATGGTGACATACCAATGGACTTGTGATGTGTAGTGTTGTAGCAGTACTCCCCCAGATGCAGCCACTTCAGCCATGCTCGTTGCTACCCACTGACATAGTTACGCAAGTAGCCCTCTATCCACTTGTTAACTATCTCTGTTTGCTCGTTCATCTGTGGGTGATAACTAGTACTCGGTGTCAACTCCGTCCCCACCAACTAGAAAAGCTCTTGCCAAAACCCGCCCATGAAACGACTGTCCCTGTCACCGATGATGGTCTTAGGAAGACCGTGTAGCCTGAAGACCTCTTTGAAGAACAGCTTGGCCACCTGCGCTGCTGTGTAGTGTGCGGATATGGCGAAAAAATGTGCGTACTTTGTTAGTCGATCAACGACGACAAAGATACAATCCTTGCCTTGTATTGTGGGTAACCCTGTGATGAAGTCCATCGAAATACACTTCCATTTCCCCTCCGCAATGGGAAGAGGCTGCAATAATCCTGCGGGATGGCTCATCTCCCCCTTGTTCCTCTGGCAAATATCGTACTCCCGGATATGCTGGAGTACGTCCTCCTTGAGGCCCTTCCATGAGAACCTATCTTTAATGGCCCTGTAGGTTTTGGTAAACCCCTGATGGCCGACCAATGGTGAATCATGTGATGCCTGAAGTATCTTCTTCTTGAGCTGAGATCCCTTAGTCAAGAAGATCCAGTCCCTATAGTAGATGATCTCATCGACCACCCTATACCTGTCATCCGCCACCTGCCCATCCAGAACCTCACATGCAAATCTTTCCTCGGAGTACTCTATTAAGAGTCGAGCCCTCTAGTCTGTATCCAAGCTCATAAGAGACAACGTGGCTGGTCTACGTGAAGGGGCATCTGCTACCACGTTGTTTTGACCCTTGACATACTCAATGTCAAAGTCATACGCTTGGATCTTACTGATCCACTTCTGCTGCCTCTCCCGTAGCTGTTTCTGCTCCAAACAGAACCTGAGGCTGTTGTGATCAGTCCTCACCCTAAACCTGTTACCCACTAAATACTGTCGGAACTTGGCCAATGCATGCATAATGGCCAGCATCTCCTTGTTGTATATAGAATACAACCTCTCGTGCGGAAGGAGCTTCCGGCTCTCAAAGGCTATAGGGTGACTTCCCTGCATCAACACTACGCCAATCCCCTCTCCCGACGCATCACACTCCAAAACAAATGGCTGCAAAAAATCCGGCAATGCAAGCACTGGGCAGCTGCTCATAACCTCCTTGAGGCTGTCAAAGGCTCGCTGCGCTATATCCGACCAACTGAATGCCCCCTTCCTCGTCAGATCTGTCAGGGGTGCAGCAAGCTATGAGAAACTCTTGACGAACTTCCGGTAGTAAGTAGAAATGCCAATGAATCCCCGAAGTTCTATCACGTTCCTCGGCTTTGGCCAACTCCGGCCAATCTTTGATGGCCCTGATCTTCTCCTTGTGGACTCTCACTCTGTCCACCCCTATGATGTGTCCCAAGTACAACATCTCCGTCAACCCAAACTCACACTTGGAGAGCTTGGCATAGAACTGCTGCTCCCCCAAGATGCGCTACACTATCTCAATGCGCTGGAGATGCTCCTCCCAAGTCCGGCTGTAAATGAGGATATCATCAAAGAACACCAACACAAACTTCCTTGACTGCGGAAGATGTGATTCATGCAGGACTGGAATGTAGTTGGGGCGTTGGTTAGCCCGAAGGGCATCCCCAAAAACTCAAAGTGCCCATAGTGACACCTGAAGGTGGTCTTGGGAATGTCTTGCTCCTTCACGAGAATCTGATGGTACTCAGATCTCAAATCAATCTTTGAGAAGAACTGTGCTCCTCTCAACTCATCCATCAATGCATCGATCTTGGGTATGGGGTACTTGTTCTTCAGTGTCTTCTTGTTCAAGGCCTTGTAGTTAATGCACATCCTCAATGTGTTGTCCTTCTTCTTCACCAATACCACACAAGAAGCAAAAGGACTCATGCTCGGCCGAATGTGCCCAAAAGCCAACAACTCCTGAATGGCCCGCTCAATCTCATCCCGATAGGCCTTGGGACGCCTATAAGGGGTAGTAATCATTGTCTGTATGCCCTGCTCAAGCTCAATGGTGTGATCAAACCCCCGGTCCGGTGGCTGTCCCGGCGGAATCTCCCCAAACACTGTGGCGTACTGGTCAAGGATGGACTGTATCTCTCGGTGCACTGTGTGCCCTGTAGTCCCTGCCTCTGATACACGCAGCTCCACTGCCCACTCTACGTCTCCCTTCTAGAAGAATGCCTCCATTCGATGAGCCGAAATAGTCTGAGGCAGAAATGTGTGCTGTCTCCGTATCTTCTCATGCCTCCCTGTCTTCTCATCATCCCACTCCATCTCTAGGGCCTTCCAATCAGTCGTGACCTTCCCTAGAGTGATAAGCCACTGAACACCCAGTATCATGTTGGTGTTCGGAATATTGACCACGAAAAAGTGGTCAGTCAATGTGTAGGTGCCCATCGTCACTGATAACTCTAGGACATAACGAGCACACACCATGGTCTAATCTCCTGGGACCAAAACTGAAAATCCATCGAAGCTCTCTGTCTGTATACCTCTCTGCTCAACCATCTGTATATCGATGAAGTTGTGGGTTGCCCCACTGTCAACCAAAACTAATACTCGCTGGCCATGTACTGTCCCTTGTACGCGCAACGTCAAATACTAGAGAACTCCTTGCAATGCTGGAAGGGCCCCTCCGGTAGGTGCAAAATGCACCACTTGCTACTGGTGGTGGAGGTGGCAAAAGGATCCTGCGCGGCATGACTATCTCCTGCCTCCACATCATCCTCCTCATCCTCTTCCCTGCTGCTCTCGGAGAAGACCTCAATAAAATGTGCTTTGCCAGTAGCACATCTATGTCCTAGTGCCCATGGCTCCTGACAGGTAAAGCACAACTGTTTCTTCTTCAGCTCCCTCCTGGCATCATCATCAATCTGTGCTCGTCCTGGATTCCCCTTTAGAGGCGGAATCCTCACATCCTTCCCCTTAGGCTGGAAAGCCTGTCTCTGGGGGTAAGGTGTCCGGGTCTTGGGTAAGGCATCCTGTAATTCCCGTGTCCTGCTAATAGCATCCTGGAGTGTGGCTGGTCTAGTGGATCTGACTAGACCCCGAAGTGGCTTTGCTAACCACTCAACAAACATGTAGATCCTCCATGCTGCGGATAGATTTGGCACCATCACTGAAACCCTCAAGAAGTCTGCAATGTAGGTCTCTGGGCTTCCGGTCTATTTGAGCCTCGTCAGCTCAACAAAGTGCTATTCAGGATCCCTCCAGTCAAACCTCCCTATCAATCTCCTTGTGAACTGGGCATATGTTGTCACTGTGGAGTGTCCGAGTGTAACCATCCCATGGAACCACTAGTCCTGGGCCTCACCATCCAAATGTAACGTCGCCACCTTGATGGCCTCTGTTTCCAACATCTGGTTAAGCTGGAAATAGATGTCCAGCTTCTCCACCCAAGACTTTGCCGAACTGTTTGATGAACCATCAAACATAGGCAAGTGGAATTTACTAGCTGTGTGGTGGGTGTCTCCATCGTGATAATGCCGATATCCTTTGTGATGGTCGCGGGGTCTACTATCTCGTTGGAGCTGAACAAAGTCTCTAAATGAGAGAGCATCCCTGAACTCTTGCCCATAGGCATGGTACTCTGCAAAATAATTGCCCATATGACCAGGCTCTGCCTCCTGCTGGGCTCCAGCCCCTGTGTCTGCTCCTAGGAAAGTGGGCATGGTAGAGTGTGTAGGGGCATGTGAGGCCATCTGCTGAGTAGTATCACGCTGAGTGGCAACTTGCTCTGGAAAATGGTGGGATGTACGTGATCCCTCACCATCCTGGAAAACCCGTGGGTTCTCACGCTGCCTAGCCTCCACCGCCATGAATCTCTGCCCCATCACCTCGATCTGCCTCGATAGATCCTGCACTGATTTGAGAAGCATGTCCGCAAATCTTTTCCCGTCCTCTTCTGCCATCGGATCCTCTTGCTCTGCGTCCACCACAGGCTCCTCCTGTTCTGTGTTCACCACAGGCTCCTCCTGTTCTGTGTCCACCACTTGAACACAGTCTCCCTCTCTGTAGGTGTTCTCCAACCTACACTCAATATCTCTGTATTTCCTACCTCTGTAACAAATGTATGGCTTCTCCCTCAGTGTCATAGACTGCTAGCTCCACAGGCTGAGCCAGATCTATGCTCTGATACCACTGTAATATCCCTTTTCAGGGATATCCCTCAAACACAAGCAAACTCCAACTAGAGATGGACTGGGAGGGCGTTTACCAGATATGTAGCCTCTAAAATGAGGACGAGATCTAGAGGCTACCTGGCCCTTTCCAGACTCTGTTTAAGAGTATAGGAAAAAAACACACAAGTGGTATAGTAGCCGGGAAGCTCAAAGAGATAAAAATAACAATAGTGCAACATACAATAATGTATACATGGAATATAAGCAGATGCTCAAGAAATGCAGAGAGAAATGCTAAGCCATTTTATTATACTGATTAATGGACAGAGTACAAGAGGTGATAAAAAAGATAGCACCTCGACTTGCACAAGGCAAGTGAAGAAATACACTCAGAATTGTAAGGAAATGGCCTCCCTCTGAATTGTGTCCAAGCTGTCGGAGAACTGCTGTGCTGCTGGAATCAAGTGAGGATTTGGGGTTTTTCCCCTCCTAAGAAAATGCTGAAACTCTGGAATCAGCCTCTGCTTAATAAACACAGAAAAACCTAGAAAGCTTTTCTAAAATAGCTGACCCCTGAAAATCACCCCCATGAGGATCTATGCTATCCCTCAAGGCTCTGTTATGTCACTGAAGAGAATCCTCCAAAACTCTGCCCGAGTCTCTGCCAAAATCCTCCAATATGCAAGGGCTGATCCGTTGCTCAATCTCCAAGCTCAAATCCTCCACATAAACCCAATCTGGAGCTCCTACCAAAAGAGACTGCGTCCTCCTCTCTCAAGACTGCGTAGTCATCAAAATGCTTAGTTCCTCCTCAACTCCAAAGATTGATCCTCCTGCAAAGATTGATGAAACTACCTTGCCCAAGTAGGCACTCGAAGTTCCTAGGGGCTAAGGGTGAGATCTCCGAACGGAGACGCTCGATGCACTAAATAGTGCTGCAGACAAGCTAAACAGCCAGCGTACTTTAAGTCAAAGTGACTAGCTCAAATGCAACATAATCAAATGCCCAAAATGAGGAGGTTCCTCTCTCCTTTATAGCGTTGGCCTCTCTCAAAACCCTAAGGCCCACCTCCTCAATCGTAGCCTCTCTTTTGCCACGTGCTCCTCTCCATTTGCGTAGTCCCTCCAAGTGTCTACGTGGGACCCCTTCTCTACGTGGTCCTTTGGCCCCCTTGGCTCCCCTTTTAAGTTACAACGTTGTGCTACTAGGGAGTGACTTTATTCAAAAAGTGAGTTATGTCCCCCTTTCCTCACCTTTTTATTTATAAATAACTATAGAAGGCAAAATTGAGCAAAATCGAATATTCCAATTAGTCGTGGCTAATTAGGAATATTACAACTTGGGCACCCCATTTGTCATTGAAGCCAATGGGGGAGAGAATATAGGAAGGAGAGGATCCAGGAAAGGGAGTATTTTTCCATCAATGACAAAGGGGGAGATTGTTGAGATGTTAGTGTTGTCATTGATGGCCATATGGATTGAATATATATATTATATATATATATATATATAGAGAGAGAGAGAGAGAGAGAGAGAGAGAGAGAGAGAGAGAGAATCCCAAGAAGCGTTGGACCCATGGAGCAATCCCAAGAGGAGCAGTATCAAAGAGAAGAGCGATATGCAGTTCAAAGAGAAGCCATCGGGAGCTAAAGGAAAACCATCGGGAACCAAAGGAAAGCCATCGAAAGCCAAGAGTAGGAGCCAAGACAGGCCAAGGTTGAGCAGATCCAAGAGAAGACCGCATATGCCCAAAAGAAAGAGCCAAAAGTGAAGAACAGTGATATCGGAGAAATATCATATCGAAGTCTTTATATCGATGTTTTTTTTTTATTGTGTGTCACCACTCAAAAATCTGATCTCTGATCTCCATTAAGACCTAAGCTTCGATATATGATATGGACCTCCGATCTCCGATAAGACCTAAGCTCCGATATGCGATATGGTCCGATCTCTGAGAAGACCTAAAGCTCCGATATGCGATATGGACCTCCGATCTCCGATATGTGATATGGACTGCTGATCTCCGATGTGCGATATGGACCTTCGATCTACGACTTCCGATATGCGACCCTCACTTGATTTAAGTTCACGATTTAGTTATTAAATTGCATCCGCCACTTTATTAGAACTTTTGAATGGCACCTTCGATAAGACCTTCCGATTGCCAATTGCCGATATGGTCACGGACCCGATTGGCTTTATCATAATGTGTCTAATATAATATCGCGTCCGCCTTGTCAGAACTTTCTTATATCGCAAGTTTTGTAGGCAGTGTCATTTTAAAGCTTCCGATACAAATTCCCGATATCCATGTGGTCCTAATGTACAGGAGTAAAGTGATGACGTAACATATGGGACCTCCTGACATCCATTATAATATGGTTTCGCATTATTTAAATGTATTCATTAAAAGCTATGGCGCCTCCTATCTTGCTATTATAATATGATTTCTATAACAATGAAACTACGTTGTATTTTCTGATTACTAACAAAGACCCCTTTCGACAGCTATTTAATATATTTCCAATGTGCCACCTCATGCACAAGTCAGCCTCACTTCAAATAGATGTGTGCCTTCAGTTATAAACAAAATCAATATAAATATAAGTCAAAACCTTCATTTCAATTCATCGATCTTGGTAATCGATCACAGAGAGTAAGACACAGTTCACAACTCGTGAAATTTACAACACCGAGGAAAAGAAGCTAAAGGCCGAGAAGAGGAAGCAAGTTTTGATTTGGTTAAAAATTGATGAAACTATATCTCGAACCTTTGGATAGTCTCACATGGAGGGATTGGACTTGCAAATAGGTGTGTGGACAGCTATCTGTGGAAGCTCAGACTTTAAAAGGCGCAGACTTGTAGCTTAAACCTTTGCGCACTCTTGAATAGTGAAGTACTTGTGGCCTTGAACAGTGAAGAACTCGTGGCCTTGAATAATGAAGAACTCGTGGCCTTGAACAGTGAAAATTTTGAAGGCTTGAACAATGATGAATTTGGAGGATTGAACAGTGAAGAACTTAGAGCCTAAAACAATGTTGAACTTGAAGGATTGAACAGTGAAGAACTAGAAACTTTGGATAGTGAAAAGCACTCCTATTCGGATCTTGGACAATGGACAAATTAGGACTCTGTGGAAATCTTGTGGAGCGACTATTGAAGGAAGTCCTAAAGTTTTTGAAAGTACGTCATTCATATATTTTGTTTTTTAAAAATTGGAGGGTTGGTGCCCTAGAGGTTGAAGCCTCTAAAAATAGGTTTGGAGCCTTGAGAAGGATAGGGTTGGAGCCCTGGAGGTTGGAGTCTCACAAAAGTCGAAGTTGGTGGTTGACAACAGGTTGGAGCGTGGAAGATTGAAGGGTTGGTGCCCTCAAACATCATTATTATAATAAAATACTTATTATTTATTTTTTCTGATTATAATTGTGAAGAATCTTAACTGATAAACATAACAATTGAGAAGAAATAGTGATTCACCCCTCTCTTAGTATTTCCAACATGTAGCTTGTTTACAAATCAACAACTAGGAAGATATTTGAAGATGGTGCTTGTTTGAAGTACTTTTGTGCTTTTTGCATTAGATATGGTCCACTATGATACTCTTATGGTTATTTTACTTGTGATGATGTCCTCACTTGATTTTGAATGTATGTTTTAGATGCTTAGTCCCAGGTACAATTGCCATCCCTTGAGTGATTGTATGGGACTTCTCTAGCACTTTAGAGGGGATGTCCATCCCATTTTATTACCATCTTGGGTACCAGAGCTAGGATGTTGACCACATTTTGAGGAGTGTTGACCTTGGGATGTATCCAACACTGACGATGACCTTCCGCTCTCCCTCTAGAGTTTAGAAAGATGATGTACCCTAGAGGTAGGAGGATGCCCCAATGTTGGCTTGTACCTTCTTGATGGAAGTTCCCTGTTGCTGAGCTAATATGATGAAGATGATGTGTAACATATCCCCTTAGAATATGTTAGAATCTTCCTTTATTTTTTGAGTGTATTTAATATTTGTCACTATGACATTTCGTCAAACAATTTGCACATGTAGGACTAAAGGTGCACTTTTTATGTATTTTATTCAAAATAGACATACACGGTACCAACTAAAAAAATTATCCTCTTCTGCATGAACTAACCATGGTCTCCCCCCGCTCATTACGCTGCCATGCTAGTGAGGCACCCCATAACATCAACGGATCACTGAGAAGTGAAACGTTCTCTACAAAGCTGATGTTGAATGGAAGATTTGTGTAGTCCTCCCTTGTAATGACCAACTCATCCTTAATAGTAGCTGAGTTGTTAAGCCCTGTAATGTAAGGATCCCATGCTAATCTAAAAAAGTAACCACCATGTTGTCATTGCACCATTCAGTCATAACTGACTGCAGTGGTGAAGTATGGGTAACTGCTAGAGACTATCTGTTATGAATATAATTATGTAAACGTAATAAATAATAATCACAATAATATGTAACTAAAATAATAATTAGTTAAACAAAGAGGCATATCTCTACAAACATGACCGTCCCTGAAAGGTTACTTACTTGGCTATACATATAGGACCCACACTTTCAATTGTACCATCATTCTTATTCATACTTTTTAATATATATTCTTGTATCCTAAATGGAGATGTAGATATTCCAAGTCTTCTGGAGTATTTAACTTGAAGAAAAAACTTTGTTTGTTCCAATTGGTATCAGTGTTGTTTGATTCTCTGGCTGCTCAATTGCTGCACAAGAGTTTCGTTCTCTGATCTAGGTCTTTGGCCATCGAAATTCATCAACTTTGTTGCCGTTGAAGCGTTTTGCTACACAAGTTGGAGTTTTTCCATTTTTTCCAATAGGCCTTTGGCCATAAAAGGGAAAAAGAGAGAGAGAGAAAACAAAATGAAAAAATAAATATTAGAAGGAAAGAAATATTAATATATAAAACGGTTTAAAATACTATAAAAAGAAAAATATATATTAAAAATAATTGATATAAAAAATAAAGAGTATATATTATATATATATATTATATATATATATTTATATATATATATATATATATAATATTATAATAATTGAAAAATAACGTCCACGGGGTCTTGGATAGACGGTGATCGTGTGCTCTGTTAAGACACTCCTTGATGTTAAGTCATAATCGGGACACGTTCCAGATTCGAAGTATCTTGATCGGACACGACGTGTCCCAATTTTCGGACACGAATCCTCCCAAATCGTGTCCGATTTGCCGGATTCAGGACACTTAGGGCCTGGGGGATGAATTTGGTTTCATAGCTCATTTTCCCTTTTTATAACTCACTTGACTCTTTTGCCACCCTTTTGTCTTTTTCTCCAAAAGCACTTTTCATCTTTGTAAATAAAGTGACTTTTTATTAACAAATTAAAGTCGCTTTTAGCTATGGAAAATGTTTAATTCGCCACCATGATCACATCGACCATCCAAAGCCCCTTTTTATCATCCTTCCTAGTAGATCTTTCTACCCCGTTCTCAACGAGCTATTAGATTATGGTGTTCTAAGTAATCAACCTAAAATCACACTTTGAGCATAAATAATTAAAATATGCCTGATAATAACTCTGTTTTACGAAAATTGTTGGAATGCAAAGAAACCAAGATCAAATTGCGAAATTGGTCCCGATGATGAAATATGCGAGCAATTCTCCAAAAGCACTTTTCACCTTTTGAAATAAACTTAAAGTGACTTTTTTATTAACTAATTAAAGTCACTTTTAGCTCCAGAAAATGTTCAATTCGCCACCTTGATCACACAAGCCATCCAAAGCCCCTTTTTATCATCTTGCCTGGTAGATATTTTTGCCCTGTTTTCAACGAGCTATTACATTAAGGTGTTCTTCCAAGTAATTAGCCTAAAATCGCACCTTAAGCATAAATAATTAAAATATGCCCGATAATAACTCTGTTTTATGAAAATTGTTGGAATGCCATGGAACGGAGATCAGATTGTGTGAGATTGATCTTGATGATGATCCCAGTCAGACCCCATAAAACTCCTTTGAAAACCCATCAAGCCCACCAATGGAGTAATCTCGTGTGAAAATATAATGTTGGAGTGATTGATTTATTTCTCCTACTTATTTATAATAATAAGTTATTTACCAGTACTTCAGTAAATATAAAAATAAATTCAGCTGCAGATTTCGCAAATTATGAACAGAGAAAAGTAAGAGAAACACTAGCACATGAACAATTAGATTGACACACTTGTTTTTGGACAATAGTCCTCGGAAAAACCCAATGCGGGAAAACCGGTGTAGCAGATATGAGGGTTTCTATTATTGGCAGTAAATTTCTGAATACAATTTGGATGCCCCAGAGAAATGGCAATCCACTCAGAATATAACTGATAGAAAGATAGTGAGAATTTTCTCATAGTGAATTTGGAGATTTTGCACTAGCCCTAGCTCCTGGATGACCCATTGTGCAGTATCTGTGTGGCTTCGGCGTGGAGACTACCTTTGACTACGTCACCCTTGCTGTTGTTGCATCTGTTGCTGAGAAATTGAGATTTCATCTGTCAATCACCCACAGTGATCCCTGACATTGATCTCTCTATTATCTCCCAATAGTTTTGCGTCAACCTCCTCCAGTTGCTGCACTGTCCCTCCTTGGCACTACGTTGCCTCTCTGATCCTTCACTGTCTTCTCTGAAATATATTCACTGGAACTAGAAATCACTTCCTTCCAGCACTGCCTCTGATCCTCATTGCTTGATGACTTGTTCAAATTCCTTAGCCAACCTTGCCCTACGAATATTAAATTGACTGATCAACACTCGAATGTGTTTTTTGAATGAACCCTAAGCCTCCTTCTTATACTTTTCTCGTTGAGACTTCAACGACTGAGATTGAGTCTCTAATCAATGGCTAAGATTAAAACTTGACTTGATCCGTTTTTTCGAACATTCTCACCCATATTTTGATTAATACCCATTAATACTTTAATTTTCTTAAGTTTAGACTTAGGAACCCCATTAAAAATATTAATTATCTTAATAAAATACAATTCGGTTGGAATTTCACCAAATGATATTTGGGTTCTTTAGAACTCATGTGCCTTAGCCTCTCCACCAATTTTGATGGCTAGAGCACATTTGATGCTACCAAAAACTAACACTCCCTCTTAGTGAGGAATGTGCTCTAGCAACAATGTCTAACTGCATGTTGCTTTGTCTTTGAAGCGTCTCCTTTCCGCATTGTTGCTGCCACCAACACTGTGGTGGTGCTGTTATTGTACTGCTGCCCATGACACTGCCACTGCCACTGCTGCATCTGTACTACAACTCCCTCTCAAATGTTGCATCACACTATTGAAAGGGATTTTCCAACATACCCATCTGTTCTCAGCATTGAACAAACTTTGTTCTTCCTAGAGCCTTGTTGAGTACATCTGCTACTTGGTTTCCTATGGGAGTGTAATCCAATTGTGCTGCCCCATGTTGAACACAGTCCCTGATAAAGTGACACCAAATATCAATGTGTTTGGAGTGATCATGAAATACTGAATTTTTAGAGAGCTTGATACAAATCTAACTATCATAGAAGATTTTTGTCGCGTCCATCTTCTTTCTGAATAGATTTACATGTAGTTTCCTGAGCCATATAGCTTCACATGTTGTTGTGCTAGCTGCTATATACTCAGCTTCAGCTGAGCTTAGCGCTACAAACTTCTGCTTCTTACTGCACTAGGAGGTCATCCCAGATCCAATACCAAAGCAATACCTAGTGGTACGTTTCCTGTCTACTGAACTTCCTACCCAATCTGCATTAGTGAATCCACTCAATTCGATATCATCGTGCTTGTTGTATCTTAATCCAAAATTGACTGTTCCCCGCACATACCTGAGAATGTGTTTTGCTGCTGCGTACTGCGACCTTTTTGGTTCCACCATGAACTAATTAAGGGTGTTGGCAACATAACACATGTCTGCCTTGGTGTTGACTAGATACATAAGCGACCCAATGCGCTGTCTATATAAGGTGGAGTCCACTTCCTTGTCTCTGGATTCATCTATTTTCTTCCAATTGGTAATCATAGGCGTAGCCATACGTCAACAATCTTGTATTCTGAATTTTTTCAGAATTTCTGATGCATATCTACCTTGGCCAAGAAGATCTCACCATCCTACTGCGAAACTTCCAATCCCAAAAAGTAGTGCATTAGCCCCAAATCCTTCGTGTCAAGTTTTGTTTCCAAGTTCTTCTTGCAATCATCTATGAGTCTGGATGATGCCGTCAAAAATAGATCATCCACATATAATACCAGAATTAACAGCTCATCTTCTACTAACAGATAATAAAGATTGTGATCGACATCGCTCTTGATGAATCCCAACTACTGTAAGTAGCTTCCAATTCGACCATACCAAGCTCTTGGTGCTTGTTTTAGCCCATACAAGGCTTTCTTCAATTTGCACACATGAGTTCTCTTTTCATGTGTTTCAAAACCTTCTGGTTGTTCGATATATGCCTTTTCTTCTAGCACCCCATTCAAGGACACTGTCTTGACATCAATTTGGTGAATCTCCCATCCCATCTGTGCTGCAAGGCATATAATGGATCTGATAGAGGTATATTGAGCTATTGGGGAAAAGGTTTCTTCATAGTCTATTCCTTCCTTTTGAGCATACCCTTTCTCGATGAACCTAGCCTTATACTTGTCTACGCTACCATCTGCAACATAATTAATCTTGTAGATCCATCTCGAACCCACAACTGACGTGTTCTCTAGTCTTGGTACAATTTCTCAGACATCATTTGTCATAATGGAACTATGCTCTTCTACCATGGCATCCACCTACACTTGGTGATGTACGACTTCACGAAAACTAGAGGGTCCCTTGACCTGAGCTACCAATGCTTGGTACCTGTCAGGTTGTCTACGCTGCCTTTTCTCGGCTCTAGGAGCTCGAACAAATTCATCTGCGTCCCTCAGAGTCTGTCGTACCTCTCGGCTAGTCCTTCCACAGGTGGTGGGAGGTTTCATCTGTTCTTCTACTAGTTGTTGTACTTGTTGTGACACTCCTAGCTCCTCTTCTTTTGAGGAGATGCTAGTATTGGTTACGGTGCTCGAACCAGATACTTGTCTTCCTGCTAGATTTGCTCCCTGTTGCTAGACCAAAGGAACATCCTCAGCCTCTTCTTCAAAAGCCATCTCTCGAGATTTCCTGAAAGCTCTATCTTCCATGAACTTTACATCCCGCCTTACTACAATCTTCCTACTACTCGGAATGTAGATTCGGTATGACTTTGAAGTCTCGCTGTAACCCATGAGATATCCAACTTCCTAGTATGCTCTAACTTGCTCCTCTTCTCATCTGGAATAGGACAATAAGCCACACTTCCAAATATTTTGAGGTGACTCACTTCTGGCTTCTTTTCCGTGAAAACACTCTCCAACGTCTTCTTTCCCAAAGCCCTGTGAGGGGTCCTATTCTGAATGTATACAACAGTGTTACATGCTTCTGGCCATAAAAACTTGGGTAGATTCTGATCATATAACATCGCCTTTGCCTTTCCAAAAATAGTTCTGTTCTTCCTTTCTGCGATTCCATTATGTTCTGGATTATAAGGTGTTGTCCATAATCTTCTGATCTCTTCTCTTGCTCATAAATCTATGAAGTTTTTATCCGTATATTCTCCACCATTATCTGAGTGCAATATTTTGATCTTCCTTACTGTTAGTTTTTCCACTAGAGCCTTAGACTCCTTAAACTGATCAAAGAACTCATCCTTGGTTTTTAAAAAACAAGTCCAAGTTTTCCTGGAATGGTCATCTATGAAGGTAACGAAATACTCAACACCACTGATAGCTCTTGTAGACATTGGATTGTAGATGTCTGAGTGCATTAAACCCAATACACTCAAAGCTCTATT
The DNA here is from genome assembly GCA_000404065.3 of Pinus taeda. NCBI lineage: Eukaryota > Viridiplantae > Streptophyta > Pinopsida > Pinales > Pinaceae > Pinus > Pinus taeda. The sequence continues at coordinate 190,171 of APFE031444594.1, forward strand.
GTTGCTTCTGGAATAAGCCGCTTTGGCGTACTTGCCTAGTACGCAAACTCTTCATGTATCATCATGCTTGGTAGTAAGTACTGGAACTCCCGTGACAGTTTCCTTGAGAATCCTTAACGCCCCATGATGTAAGTGTCCTATCCTTCTATGCCACAGTTCATTCAAGTCTTTCTCTCCACTGGCATTATTGCTTATTAGTGCCATAGGAGACTCGAGGTGCAACTTATATAACCTGTTGCTTCGAGTTCCAATCTGGGCCCTCCTTTTCCACTTAGGATGCTTGACATATACTCTATTACTGATGAAGTATACATCATATCCTTTATCTTGTAATTGAGATATTGAAATCAAATTCATTCCCATACCTGGCACATGCAGTACGTTAGTGGCCCGAACACTGTCTCCTGCTACTGTTTGTCTGGAATGTAATGGTTCCCTTCCCTGCCCATTGTGATTTGGAAGTTCATCTGTTCCTCCTGATAGCTCGAGAAATATTTTTGTTCTCTAGTCATATGAGTTGAAGCTTTGCTATCAATGTACCAATCCTCGGTTGATGCAAAACTTGATAAGCAAGAAAATTCCTCTTCCAGCCTAGAAGCTAATTCAGAAATATTATGATCCCTACTGTTCTCCATGCTATTTTTCTCTGCTGATAATTTCTGCAAGGGATTGCGTGAATCTTTTGGAGATCGATTTGCTGCCAAAGTGGCACCACCACCCTATATTGCCAAAATTACTGCCATCTTGCCTAATCTTTGTTCCGATACCATGTGAAAATATTACGCTGCAGTGATTGATTTATTTCTCCTACCTATTTTACAATAATAAGTTATTTACCAATACTTCAGTAAATATCAAAATAAATTTAGTTGCAGACTTCTCAAATTATGAACTAAGAAAAGCAAGAGAAATGCTATCACATGAACAATCACATTGACACACTTGTTGTTGGACAATAGTCTCCGGAAAAACCCAATGTGGGAAAACCGGTGCAACAGATTTGAGGGTTTCTATTATTGGCAGTAAATTTCTGTATACAATCTGGATGCCCCAGAAAAATGGCAATACACTCAGAGAAGATAACTGATACAAAGACACTGAATCTGAATGTTTTGCACTGGCCCCAGCTCCTGGATGACCCACTGCACAATGTCTACGTGAACCTATGCAGTCATTGCGTGGCTTCTGCGTGGAGACATCCTCTGACTGCGTCACCCTTGTTGTTGCTGAATTTGTTGATGAGAAATCAAGATTTCATTTGTCAATCACCCACAATGATCCTTGACACTGATCTCTGCTATCTCCCAACAGTTCTGCGTCAACCTCCTCCAGTTGCTCACTGTCCCTCCTTGGCACTACGCTGCCTCTCTGATCCTTCACTGTCTTCTCTGAAATATATTCACTGGAACTGGAAATCACTTCCTTCCAGTGTTGCCTCCGATCCTCACTGCTTGATCACTTATTCGAATTCCTTAGCCGACCTTGCCCTAGGAATATCGAACTGTGTTAAATTATGGTATGTTCTATGCTTAGAGCAATTTACTTCAATTCTTCTTATTAGCCCAATGTCAATTCTCAGTATAGCAATCACATTAACATAAAAGTAAAATGGTGATAGAACATAAATGAAATCAATAGAAGACAAGCCAAGACAAGAGACACAAGATGTGGTGCTAACTAGGGACAAACCCCAATGTGGGGAAACCCTTTGATCAATTCTTCTATATTCTTTAATAATTCAACAAAGAGAGAGAGATAATACAATATCACAAATCTGTGATTTATAACAGGGGTAAAGAAACCCTTGAACAACAATAACAGGGGTGATCAATCAGCTCCAAAAATGTCCTCAAGACAACCTAGGAGAACTCAGTCTCCAACAACATTAATGGCAGCCCAAATAAGTCAAAATAAGATGGTCAAAACAACATTGAATACTACAACAAACTGCAACCAACCCTAACCAGTCAATGTTGTGATAAATGTGCCCTCAAACAGTCAACGCAGACTTGTCCAACACTGCGACTAGCCTAGGAGAGGCTGTCCATACAAAGCTGCAGTCAATGGAGGCTGTCCATACAAAGCTGCAGTCAATGGAGGTAATACGTTGGTCAATGCAGGCCTAAATCACCTCAAACAAGATACTGCACCTTCCTGCGTCCTCTCACAATGATGCCCTAGCTACGTCCTTTTTTCCACGTGAGATTTGTGTCCTCCTTCCTTCGAATACCCAAGAGACAAGGAGAGAGGAGAGATGTGTGGATGAGATGAGTGCTCTAATGCCTCAAGGTCTCCTCTATTTATATCCCATGTTCAGATTTAGTTGGGGGTGTGCAACACTATTTTACATGTTGGCCGACCTTGAAAAATTGTCAAGAAATACAGTACCATATACCATATCCCAAATAAAGTGGTACCTGATATCGATGTGATTGGAGCGATCATGAAATACAAGATTCTCTGATAAACGAATCCCATTCTGGGTGTCGCAGAGGATCACAGTATCCAACATGTGTCCAAATAGCTCACTAAAGAGCTTCCTCAAACAGAGAACTTCACAAAAGGCCATACTCGCAGCAATATACCTCGCCTCAGCGGTGCTCAAAGCCACCGACTTTTTCTTCCTACTCATCCAAGAGATCGAGGCAGAACCCAAAGAGAAACAACACCCAGAAGTGCTCTTTCGGTCCACCACACTGCCTGCCCAATCAACATCAGAATATCCATGTAGCCTCTCATATCTCTGGCAGTGTATCTCAACCCATGAGTGATTGTGCCCCAAAGATATCTCAGAAGATTCTTGGCACCAATCCAATGTGAGTGATAAGGCTCAACCATATGTTGGCTCAACGTGTTGACTGCAAAACATATATCTTGACGGGATTTCACCAAGAACATCAATGCTCCTATGAGTTGATGATACTCAGAAGCATTTCCCAAAGCAGGTCTGGCAGCACTACTGCATAGCTTCTTGAAGTTAAGCTCCATTGGGGTAGTCGTGGGCTTGCAGTGCACCATACCGAATCTCTCCAATATCTTCACCATATATTTTCCTTGAGATAAGAAAATTTCTCTTGCCTTTTGCCAGACTTCCATCCCTAGGAAATAGTGCATCAGTCCTAGGTCCTTCATCTCAAATTCAGAAGCCAACTCCCTCTTACATTTGTGAATGACAGGGTATGCACTTGCCAGAAAGAGGTTGTTAACATACAACACCAGTATGAGAGGCTTATCATCCTCAACCTTAAAGTAAAGGTTTGGATCGGCTTCACTCCTAGTGAATCCTAGCTTCATTAAGTAGCTATCGATCCTTTCATACCAAGCTTGGGGTGCTTGCTTCGGCCCATAGAGGGCTTTCTTCAACCTGCATACATGAGATTCCCGATTATGAATCTCAAACCCCTCGGGTTGTTCCACATAGAATTCCTCTTTAATCGAATGCATGGTCTTGACATCCATCTGATGTAGGTTCCATCCTTGCGAAGCGGCAAGGGCTATGATTGAGCGGATGGTGGTGTTTCGGGCAATAGGTGCAAATATCTCGTCATAATCTACAGCTTCCTTTTGAAAGAAGCCTCAAGCAACAAAGCAAGCCTTATATTTTTCAATACTCCCATCAACTCCATGCTTTACTTTGTAAAGCCATTTCGAGGTGACAACTGTTTTGTCCTGGGATCTGGGGACGACATCCAAGACATCATTCTTCATGATGGATTCGTATTCCTCATTCATAGCATCCTTCCATACTTGATGCTTCACGGCTTCTTCGAACGATGAAGGCTCATTTTGAATGATGGTGCTCATAATGGTCAAGTATCCTTGATACCTGGTCGACTTCTTACTTTCACGGAAAGTCCCTTTGGGTGCATTATGTCCTTCGGAATCATCAAGTGTCCCCCTAAGCCAGGAGGGCCTCTTCCTAGAAGAGGAAGGCTCTTGTGGAGGGGGATCAATAGGATCCATAGGTTCTTCCACATTAGGGATCATCTCATCTTCCCTCTCATCCGATTTATTGGTGTCAGCTTCTTTATCTTTCCTTAGAATAGGAAGATTGTCAACCTTACTAAGAGCCACGTCTTCGTCAAAGATGACATCATGACTTATCTCGACTTCTCTTTGGCCAGCCACATAGATTCTATAGCCCTTAGAATTTTCTCTATAGCCCACGAAGATTCCCTTCTTTCCAAATGCACCCAATTTGCTTCTTTTCTCTTTCGGCACATGAAAATATAGGAGACTTCCAGAAATTCTAAAATGAGAGACCTTAGTTTTCTTACCAGTGAACATCTCTTCGGGAGTCTTGGAATCCAACGCTTGATGAGGACATTGGTTTTGAACATATATGGCGGTATTCGCAGCTTCGACCCATAGAAACTTCGGAAGCCTTTGATCATGGAGTATGGCACGAACAATTTCCATAATCGTACGATTCTTCCTTTCCTCCACACCATTCTGCTTAGGAGTGTATGGTGTTGTGGTCTCCCTCTTAATGCCAGCCTCTTTGCAAAAGTCATGGAACTCATTGGATTCATACTTGGCCCCATTATCGGTCCTTAAGATCTTGATCCTCTTCTCAATTTGATTCTCAATCAAGGCTTTGAAGTGACGGAACTGGGAGAATAATTCATCCTTCTTTTTCAAGAAGTATATCCAAGTCTTGTGAGAATAGTCATCTGCAAACGAAGCATCTTCCCTTCCTTCCACCCTTCGGTTCGGACTTTCGTTTGAAGTGTCCTTTAGACCCAGAATTATTTCTCCTTTTGGCATGAGAGGAGAAAGCAGCGGGATTGCCTTTGCTTGAAGGCATTTCTTGCTTTACCATCCTTGTCTCTTCTTGAATGCATCTTGCCATCAATTCCTCAAATCCCGGAATTCGATCATTGTTGAGAAGAGTGGTTCTAAATACATACCATTCGGATAGGAGTCCTCGAAGAGTAGTGATAGTTAGTTCCCTGTCAGCAACAATTTCTCCAATCGATAGGAGATCATTCTTGATCTCAGTGATCCTTAAGAAGTAGGATTGAATATCCTCGTCCTTCCCCTTCTTAATATCCTTCAGCTTATTTTTGAGGAACAAAATTTGATTTGCATCACTAACTTTAAACAAGCTTACCAATCTATCGTAGATCTCCTTGGAGGTGTTTAACTCAGAAACGTAGGCCACCAGACACTTGTCAATAGAGTCTTGGATGATCTTCTTCGCTTTGACTTCACCCTTATTGTACTTTTTCCTTGTAGCAGCCGATGCATTTGATGGAGGCTCTATAATTCTGCCTCTCACATAGTCCAACACTTCTTGCTTTTCCAATGTCAGATCAAGAGACTTCTTCCATCCATGATAGTCAGACTTCTCACGGAGCTTGTCTTCGGCGGGGAAGTGTGATGAGGAACCCATGAAGCCTTTTGAATTTTTCCAACTGTCTTCGGTGATTGCTCTTGCTTGGGCTTTGTCTTCACCTCACCTCTGATACCATGTTAAATTATGGTATGTTCTATTCTTAGAGCAATTTACTTCAATTCTTCTTATTAGCCCAATGTCAATTCTCAGTGTAGCAATCACATTAACATAAAAGTAAAATGTTGATAGAACATAAATGAAATCAATAGAAGGCAAGCCAAGACAAGAGACACAAGATGTGGCGTTAGCCAGGGACAAACCCCAATGCGAGGAAACCCTTTGATCAATTCTTCTATATTCTTTAATAATTCAACAGAGAGAGAGAGAGAGATAGTACAATATCACAAATATGTGATTTACAACAACAGTAAAGAAACCCTTGAACAACAATAACAAGGGTGATCAATCAACTCCAAAAATGTCCTCAAGACAACCTAGGAGAACTCGGTCTCCAACATCATTAATGGTGGCCGAAAGCAGTGAAAGTAAGATGGTCAAGACAATAGTGAATGCTACAACAAACTGCAGCCAGCCCTAACCAGTCAACGCTGTCATAAATGTGCCCTCAAACAGCGAATGCAGACTAGTCCAACACTTTGGCTAGCCTAGGAGAGGCTGCTCATACAAAGCCACAGTTAATGGAGGTAATACGCTGGTCAATGTAGGCCTAAATCACCCCAAACAAGATGTTGTACCTTCCTGCGTCCTTGCTGCCCTAACTGCGTCCTCTCACAATGATGCCCTAGCTGCGTCCTCTTTCCCACGTGAGATCTGCGTCCTCCTTCCTTCGTATACCCAAGAGACAAGGGGAGAGGAGAGATGTGTGGATGAGATGAGTGCTCTAATGCCTCAAGGTCTCCTCGATTTGTATCCCACGTTGAGGTTTAGTTGGGGGTGTGCAACACTATTTTACATATTGGCCGACCTTGACAAATTTTAAAGAAATACAAATAAATTTATATCTCCATGAATACATGTTGGAATCGGATGATCGTTAGATCAATCCTACACCTCTCGACAAGAGAAATCCAAGAAAAATATCAGCCGCCATAAATAAGATGACTCACATGGAGTTTGGCCCTAGTTGCCAATTTTAACAAACTGATTGATCAACACTTTATGTGTTTTTTGAATGAAGTTATGAACCCCAAGGCTCCTTATACTTTTCTTGTTGAGACTTCAATGACCGAGATTAAGTCTCTAATCAATGGCTAAGATTAAAACTTGACTTGATTCGCTTTCTAGAACATTCTCACCCATATTTTGATTAATACCCATTAATAGTTTAATTTTCCTAAGTTTAGACTTAGGAACCCCATTAAAAATATTAATTATTTTAATAAAATACAATCCGTGTGGAATTTCACCAAATAGTTTCTGGGTTCTTTAGAACTCATGTGCTTTAGCCTCTCTACCAATTTTCATGGCTAGAGCACATCCGATGCTACACAAAACTAACATCTCCCTCTTATGAACGAACTAATACAAGCTTTGGAAATCCCTCCTAATCACATCACAAGGTAATCCAAAATTGGGTACATTTGTAGGGGATGGTGCACTTCCCTAAATGACATCATGCCCAAGCCTTGTGACATCCCCTTCATGTGTCTTGGAGTGTTGATGTGGACTTGGGTGGTGATGATGTATTGATGAAGAGAGTTTTGCTTGATGGTTTGACAACTTGTTGATGAGGATACGACCTTTTGGAGTGAGGAGCACTCTTTGACTCATCCATGCCACATTTTGATGGAGATACTCTTTTTTAGTTTTGATCGAGATAATCATTTTTAGAGGATGAATCACCCTCAGAGGCATTTTTACTCACCTGTGTGGGTTAAAAAGAGGCTAATTGTTATGTTTTATCATTGAGATAACAATCTTTTAGGTTGTGTTATGACCTCCTTGATTTGTAATTAAGACTTTTTATTATTTTTAGGGGTTTTAGCCAATTTTAGACCTAAGTCGACTTGGTTTCCCTCTTATAAATAGAAGAAAGTTGATTTAGGAGGATTCATTCTCACACATACTATTACTCATTACTCGAGAGAGTGTGCACTAGGTCTCTTCATTTGGTCGTTATGGAACATTAAATGAGATAATTGTCTTGGGGAAGATATTGTGATCTAATGTGATTTTCCCTTGGATGATGAATGGTGAATCTATGGTGATTTGTGCAAATTTATTGTACATTATCTTCCATCTTGTACTTGTTGTAGAATTAGGGTTTCATTTAGACTTTCATCAAATGTATTGAATCTTTTATGGCTCTAACATCTCATTGACGGGATTATCATCAAGACTCCGTTAGGGAACCTTAGTGTAACTTTCTTACATTTTGTCCAATTTGATTGAAAATTGTTGGGTTCGTGGAGTGGAGAAACCTCATTGTAGTTTTTTCTCTCTTTCAAGAATCATTTGATCGACCTTTTGCTATAGATCTTGCATAAGTCTCCGTTATACCCTTGATTGATAAAGACATTCATCCATTGTGGGAATCATTTAATTGACCTTTTTCTATAGATCTTGCATAAGGCTGCGTTATCCCCTTGATTGATAAAGGCATTCATCCATTGTGGTGTCAATCTTTTAAAAAAATCATAAATTTCAAAACTCTAGTTTTTAATAAACGTTTTCTAGGGTAAATTAGGGTTAGGTTGTGGAAAATCTAGATTTAATAGCTTAAAATATCTTCCACAACATAGTTCTAGGGTTACGTTTTACATTTAATTAGAAAAGAACAAAATATCATTCTTAATGCATTTTTCAACCACTTTTTTGTTGGAAAATGCAATGCGGTAGCTATTAATTTCAATTTTCCTTAACCTTAATACTTGCTTGTGAACCTTACTCTTCTTCTTTTGTTTCTTTATTAGTTCTTTTTCATCAAATAAATATCAAGTGCAAAACAGTGAAGACAATGGACACATAAATTAGGCTCCAAGCCAGGGAAAAACACCTCTAAGCGGAAAACCCAGAAAAACTCCTCTTCTTATAGAATCTGTTTCAAATGAGACAACAAAGACCCAAACCCTAGACCAAGTCCTCCTCCAAGTACCAAGCCAATCCTTCCAATAGAATCAGATTACCACAAGTCACTCCTGCATCAACCAATTCTATTTGCAACTTCGACCACAACTTCGACCTGGCAACTTCATCTTGCAACTTTGGCCCTGTAGTTGTTGTAGAAACCCTATCCTACTTCTTCAAGAGATCCTTCTTTGAGCAAGACAGATCCTCCCAAGGTCAATGAGGTCTATATAGAATATTCCCTCTTCCAACAACTTGATACTGCAACTCGAACCTATAATTTCAGCCTTCCTGGAAGCTGCAGAAACCCTAATTATTCGCTCGTGTGAGAGATAGAGCCCAAAAACAAGTTTTCTTCCTTCTTTTCTCCTTCTAGACCTTTTCTCTTCTTTTCTTCCTGATTCCTAGCTATAGATCGAACTTCTTATCTTGAGATCAAACTTGTGAGCGAGTGAGTGCCAAATGAGGTCGAGTATGCTCTTTTATATAGCCTTTCCACGGGGCAAATTCCCTCCTTTAGGATGACTTGAAGTTGCCAGGGCCTGTTACCACTCAAAGTAGCAGGGGCCTTAGGCAATGTTTTAAAACTCCGACTCCGACTCCGACTCGGTCGAGGGTCGACTTCGACTCCGACTCCGATTCGGTATCGACTCGGCTGACTCAATTTCAATGACTCGGTCATTGTAAAAAATACATTAAATATCTATTTTTTATAAAAAAACATAATTTTAAAGATTTTCATTCATGTTTCCAAACACTCAGCATTAAAATATAGATAGAAGACAACATATGATCAAAGTAGGCTCATGAATATATCCATTATATCAAAATGGCACCCAGTGCACTGTCCAATACATACACGATGTTGATAGAGAGATCAAAACAAAAACACATAATCAAGGAGGCTATAAATGGCCTCTACAACAAAAGTTTATGACCAGTATTACTGGCAACTGCTAGAGTTGCCAACATCATTTGGCTCAGTGTTACTTGGGAGCGGGAGCGAAAGTGGGGAGCGAGAGCAAAAACGGGAGTGGGAGCAACATTTTCAGAAGCTCCTGGTTTGGGAGCGAATCCCGGAGGAGTTCGACAACCAATGTAACTAACATCAAGGTACATAGAGGGATTGGTGCTCTTGATTAAATATGAGTTCCATACCCTAGTACATGACAAAATTCAATGGAAACATTGCAATCCTCCAATCCTGAAAAACTGATAAGTCTGCTGAATTTTGAATCAAATCTAAAATTCTACTTTCTCCATATGAAATCCAATGAGGCCGGAACCACTCTCAAACATCCTGAGTCATTTCATGGTAATGTTAAAATTTAAGTAAAAGGATGAAAATGAAGATTAAGGAAAATGTCACTTTTACTTTAAGAATTTAACATTACCATGAAATTTGAATAGCATATCAATACTAGGAGAGGGGAATGGACCCCAAATGGCACTTAACCAATTTAGAAAACACCTTGGAGTTCCCAACAATCAGCTAAATGTTAAAAAGTAAAAAAGAAAAAGAAAAATCCCTGTTTTTTTGGGTGACTGGCCAGATTTAATGACTCGGCCGAGTAGATGTGGAAACGGCCGAGTTGGCCGAGTCAGCCATGACTCGGCCGAGTCACTGAATGACTCGGCCTCCCGAACCGTTTCCTCCACCGAGTCATATTTCTGGGCAATGAAACGGATCAACTCGGCCGTTTCCATTTCGAATCGGCCGAATTTTAAAACTATGGCCCTAGGAGGGGATCCTGTAGAGCAACTACTAGGTCATAGCAAACAAAGGAGTGATAGCCCACTATCACGTTAGCTAAGGCTGCTTGCTCTTTATGGACTTTCATTGATGGGAGGAGACCCGGTAAAAGGGGAATCACTAGATGAACAGATCAAATAGGAAGATAAGGAGTGATTCCAAAGGCCTATTCACAAGTGAGACTCAATTATATGGCTTTCTTGCTTGAAAAGCAAGATGATATGCTCTTTAGGAAGGGTTAAGAGGATCCTTGAGGCTAGAGTTTGGGAATATATCTTGTCAAGAGGTTTCCTAGACCCGAAAATCCTTGTGGAGAATTGGCCTTTACATGATCTTTGTGGAATTGGAGTTGTAAAGTTGCGGGACCACACAGGGCCAAATGGAACCAAAATTAGATCAAGGGTATGGAGCTGATCAACCAAAGAGGGGCTTGACCTAATTAGGGAAGAGAAGAAGATCTAAGGACAAATTTTCTTTTGAGATTTGGATGCAATAATCCTGATGAGGTCACTAAACGAAAATCAACCTAGGGCAAGAAATGGTCTTGTGGCTAGGGCTTGCTATATCTTGAGATTCCATCATCAGAATTGCTTGAAATTTGGATGACCCCTTGAGCAAACTACAATACAGTAGTGGACCGATTTTCAAGGGTTTTGGATGGCTACAAATGATTTCGTGTGATGCCCTGGGAGATCTTTTGGGTTAGGCCTAGAATAAGAAGAAATGAAGAAAATAAATGTTATTTTGACCACCATAGGGATATGAGGAGCGGTGCCTTATTGCTTGGGCTCTATGTTGCAGGAAACGTGGTATAGAGGTCCGTTTCCGTACAGAAAAGGGTACGAAACGCGGAAATGCGTTTGGTATGGCCGTGAAACGCGTTTCCGGCCATACTGCCACATTTCCCGAAACGGAAACGTGGCTAGTACGGCCGAAAACGCGTTTCAGGGCTGTACAACCCACGTTTCCTCATTAACTTGTGTTTATTTATTTATTTATTTTTTAATTTGTTTTTTAATTTACTTTTAGGGTGTGTTAGTGACTTCTTGTGGCTTCTAGATGTGTGTCTAAAGTTATAAAAGTGAATTTTTGCCCTAGTGTTGATATGCAGTTTATCAAGAAGTTTGGGGGATATGCAG
>APFE031444600.1:0-22666 GCA_000404065.3 Pinus taeda
CTCTAACTGAAGTAGCGTATATGTTCTGGGTTTGAAAAAGAAAATAATTGACCAGATAATATTGATTCACCCCCCCTCCCCCTCTCAGTATTATTTCCAACAGCATGCTCATGGAAATCAATGGACACTATTGGGTACTAGTGTCCCACAATGGCCATGCTCCTAAAGTGCTTTACCAGCATACTATTGCATGTTTGAATTCCTTTGTTGCAGCTGCTAATTCTTGCAGTCGATTTCAACCACCCAATTGGGCATTTTTGTGCTTATTGTACCAAGAACATAACTTCCATTATATCCAAAATAAATTGAAATAACTTCAAATCATACCTCATTGGTAGTTTTTCAATAAGTTACACTTGGAATCATGTTTGATTCCTGTCAGAGGAAGTCAAACTAGCATCTTTTACGAAATCAACATGTATAAAAATATCACATCAGTTTAGCTCAAAATACAACTATCATAGATCAAAATCATAAATCACATGTAAACATCATAAACCAGAATCATAGATCATAAACTAGAATCATAATTCACATGTAATCATCATATACCAAAATCATAAGTCACATGCATAATAAAATTGAAATACAATACTGATATCTATCCTTCAACGATCCTTACTTATTCCTTTGTTCTTTTGTATAAACATTAGATCGGTTGCCATAGCCAACAAACGCCCAGTCCCTTCTCCTCTACCAGGTGCACATATGCATAATGTGCATCACACACATACAACCACACCTGACACACAACACCATGCAATACATGCACCTACACTTGACGTACAACACATACACCTACAAGCAGTGTACAACACATTGCATCCATCTATACCCGATGTGCAATACCACCCAATAAATGTACCTATATAGAGTACAACACAATGAGAACACACACTGCAATACCACAACTACATGATGCACATACATAATACTACATGCCGATAACACATCATGTATGACATGCACACAATACCACACATGCACCAATACCATATGTACAACATGTACACAGTACCACCTGTACACGGAACCACCCGGACATCGTGTGCATAAAATCACATGTACACGATGCCACCTGTACAATGTGTACACAACACCACATGTACACCACCACTGTACAATGTGTACACAATACCACATGTACATAGTACCACATGCACAATGTGTACATGACACCATATGTACATAGCATCAAATGCACGACATGTACATAGCATCGCATGCTCATAGCACCCTATGTACAACATGTACACAACACCACATGCTCACAACACCACTTGTACAATCATGCACACAACACCATATGTACATAGCACCATATGTACAACATGCACACAACACCACATGTACATAGCATTGCATATCCAACATGTGCATAGCGTCATCCATATAGAGAACTACATATCCAACATGCACAGAGCACCATATGCAGACACACCGCATATACATCATGAAGATAGTACAATATGTATACAACACCCCATATGCAATATTCACACAACCCTATTTGTACCATATTGTACATAACATTGCATAAATAACATGTACACATGCTATGTATACACAACACCACATGTGCAAACATCATAGATGCAACATGTACAACATATACAATGTATGCACAATAATAGTACCACACATCCAAAACCACACTGTCCACACCAAGAAACCTTGCTTCTTGTATCTCATCCATGCTTATCCTAACATGCTGCAGACCACTCTACTTTCACTTCGTTGATGTATCCCATAGCCTATCCATAACATAAACATGAGATAATCACATAATATCAACTCATAGCCACATAATACTAACCTCCTATATTTTTCATGACTACTCTTCCCAATTGATTCCTCGTAAGACCAGGAACCTCTTCATCTCATTTTTCTTGCATAAGCAATCATTCCTCAACAAGAATGATTCCTGATGACCCTGTCAAACAGTGACATAGATCATAGACACATACATACATATACATAAACATTAGCATAGACCAATCATCATCCTGTCAGACAATGACATACATACACACCTACATGTATAAACATCAACATAATCATGATCATAACATAATTACTAAATACCAAGGTCAAGGTTAAGAGAACTTCCTTTATTCATACACAACATTAAGAATAGTTGTTCCCAACTTAGCCAAGGAAACTAACACCTTAGATCCATTTACTTTACCTTTTTAGTTACCATTCTCATGATTGTATTTCCGTTGTCCATTTACCGCAATGGACCCAACCATTCCAATTGACTATTATATCCTTACCTTCCACTGCGCTTACTCATGCACAGAGCTTCATTTGAACCTTACATTACCTTTCGAGTACCACAGAACTCTCCTCAATCTACATTAACTTTCCTCTTTCCCAACCAATTCCCCAGACTCTAAACATAAAAGGCAAGGACAGAAAGAACAACAAGAAGAAAACCTTGAAAACCAATAACAACATGACTCCAAAAACAAAGTGGTATGGCCATTCTCTAGACATAAACAAAACTACAAATCAAGCACCAGAAAATCACAAGAGACCAAAAGCACAAGTCTAACAACAAACACCATGACTCAATACCCATGGTTCCCAGTGCATCTAAGGGAAAGCTCAACTTGATCCTTCTTCATGATTTCATGGAAACCTCTCTTGTCATGCAACTCCATGCATCATGCTTTCATTAACACATAATTGTTAGTGCATAAATACACATAATAATACATCAGTTACCTTATCTTGTTGTGCCAAGCACGTTTCTTGCAACTAAACTCATCCATGCCATCTCTCAAGGGACTCCAATCCTCTAACAGATCCACCTGTAACTAAAGACTAGCTAATATACCTTTCAGGTACAATTTAATGAATCTAGGTCATATTCACATAATGTTGGACAAAATCAAGGTTAAGAAGAATTCTTGTATGAAAAGCAATCATTCATTTGGAATTTGGGTTTCCAAACATAGCCAAAGGAATTCTTTCCCAATTCCTTTCTTTTACGTTTTTACCTTGCTGTAAGTGAATCTGACCATGTACTGTCACATCACTCACTTGTTAGTTATATAAACACATCAATTATTATCTTGTCGTGCTAATACCAAACTTGTTCCCTACAACTTCCCATACATGTCAACCACATGTTCCAAATATCAAGACAATCATATCTATCAATTTGAAATCAACCATCATGAAGATGAACAATCATGTTGTAATTCATAGTCAACTCATAGTAATGAGTCATAATAATACAACTATCACCTACTATACTCAAGTAGATATCAACTATCTCAACACATATATTTTAGTACAATCATCTTAAAACAAGATCATTGGAACACATAATCATATTATGCAATTCATCAAACATTCAACCAACTTGCAAACATAACAGGTTAAATAAATAAACTAGATGACATAATAGGCACCAAATACTCAAATACCAAATATACAACATAATCAACTATGAAACACCAAGTATAATACATAAGCAAACTCTTACCTTAGTGTACCTCAAGGGAGGTTGCCTTGTCATGCATAATCAATCTAGTTAGCATAATATAACTTCACAACCTATCACCTCGAACACAAGTAAGGTGATTATATCCATAATAGTAAATAACTAACATTTTCACATCATAAGCTCATAAACATTTATTGTTCATGCATAACAATCACATATGTATGATCAGTCTAGATTAGTACGACACCATCTCAAAAATATGTCGGTTCATGCCTGAATATCACAACCATAACCATCTTCATAGGTCAAACTAGGTTAACACAATACACATAACATCAAGATCTTTAATGCAATGATCATAACCATCACGCATATGACCAATCCAAATTAAAACATCAAGATCTCAATGAAATAACCCTAATCATCAATTTAATATCATATAACAACAATAAGCAATGCATATGGTCACATGTTACTATCATTCATGACTATCTAACACATGTGCATATAACTACACTAACCATCTAACATATATCATGAATGTAACCATAACATCAAAGACATGTACATAAACCTAATGTATATAACCCTAATGCATATAAAAATCCTTTAATCTACATACCTATATGCTAAACATACAATACCTGTATGACAATATGCTCTTACCCCAAAATCTAAAGCTACAACCTCACTATGATGGTCTGCATCTCCTACTCTATCTCAACCAACACATTAGCATCATAACAGACCAATAGAAACATGATGACCTACATTTCATATAATGACTTCACAAGGCATGTTTGACCTACTATACATGCATAACAACTACATGTACACACACAGAACAAATGAGTACCAAACCATATACACGTCATTCTAGCTAGAGTCCAGTCGTCCATGCATGACCATATCAACTACACAAACAATGACTTCATGCATGACAACAACCATTAATCCATTGTACACATTTCCACATGCAACAACCAGTGTGCATAAGCAATTCCAAATCAACTACACCTACACATAAACGGATATAGTCGAACATAAGCGATCAAATCTTGTAATCAACCTACAAGACTGATGAATGTAATCCAAAATATTCAAAAATGTAACCTAACATACAAGGATGTATGTAGGCGACATATTCAACCAGTCACATACTCATGACCCACACATTTCATGAAATTAACATCAAATTCTCTAGAACAACCATACTACAACCATAATCACTAATCAAGCAAATGCAAAAAGTATATAAGTGTAAGGGACACACATGAAACTGACATGCATGCATGACCAACACCTTCAACCCATCCAATCCGAGAGTTGAACCATGCTCTGATACCACTCTGTAACACCCTCCTCCCACATCTACCCAAGCAATCGGCCAACCAGGGTAAACATGCGATGAGAGGCCCCTATGATAAGATTCAACCTCCTTTGTGACTTTAAGGAAATGGAATCAACGGAACATCACATACACTAATCCAACATCATCCAAATAACCTTTCAAAGACAAGTCAGCCACTCAGACTGGCTATTCCTCGGTCCCACTACTGTTTGAGAGACTTAAGGGCAGGGTAAGGCTCCCTAGACGCTGCCCAGGCGAGTTTGTTTCAGGACTAACGCTTTGACACTACCCAAGTGCTTTATAAATCTCCCCAGACACTACCTAGGTGAGTTAGTCTCAGCACTAACATTAGAATTCTGAGATTTGAGCCACTTTTTTTGGCCCAGAGCCTGTGACACTGCGCATAATGGAATGTTCACTTAGAATCAGTAAGGATGCAAGGAAACAATGATGAAAAAGAAATAATATGAACAAGATCATCACTAGACCTCTACTAGCCATCACAGGAATTTCATCAAACATATCATCACCATTTAACCTACAGGTGTAAATAACATGATTAAGTGTAGGGATCTCATCCTTATATGAGAATCTCTATGAACCATTTTTCCCTCATGCCATTTTCTTCATTATCATACATTAACTCATAAACAAATTATCCATTCATATACAAGTAAAAACACGCTGAGATCCATACATAGTTGTTGTCATGAAATGTGCATATAACTAGCATAATAGGAACAAAAATATAATAAACATATTAGCCATCAAATCCATAAATACATCAGTACCTTTACACATTAGAATCAAGGGAATGGATTTCTCATTAATGAATGCAATGAACAAACCAGAGATGGGACTACCACATTCCACCCGACTGTAAAATGGATGAGCCAGATATCTCTTCAACCATTTACCCCCATGCCATATTCCAAGCATGAATTTGGGATCTCATAGAAAACATTAATCAAAACTCATCTAGTGCTTCTAGAGGTCATCGACCTCAACCCATCAAATAGTGATTCCACCTCACAGTCGGACATCACCAAAACCATCATCAGATTGGTCTCCATCGAAGCCTTCCAGGACTTCTAGAGTGTTTGTCCAACCAAGGCTTCTAGAACTAGTAACTCAACCCACATCTTATACAAGGCTTCCAAAGAGTTTGTTCAACCAAGGTTTACAGGACTAGTAACTCAACCCACAAAGGGCTTCTAGAGCATTTGTCCAACTAGGGCTTCCAAGACTAGTAACTCAATCGAAGCTATTACAGGGCTTCCAGAGCATTTGTTCAACCAAGGCTTCCAAGACTAGTAAGTCAACCCAAGATATGGAAACATGAGAACCAACCAAAACAAATCAATGAAAGTAAACCCACAATCGCCATGGCTATCTAGGAAATGGAAAGGCTTGGAAATCCATTATCAATCCTGGCCATCCTCCATGCCAATTACAGATCATAACCAAGAAACCACATGCATGTGCCATGCATGGCAAAATTAGTGAAGATATCATACATGCAACTTAGTACCTGCAAGAAAATATGATGTAGCTGCTGATGTCGATGCTTTCTTGCACTTTCCTTCTCTTCCTTTTCCTTCTTGCTCCAAGAATCCAAGTATGCCACATCGCCCAAGAGTGCTCCAAGAAAACTCTAAGTAACCAAGAGTATGAGAGAGAGAGAGAGAGAATAATGAGAGAGCTCCAAAACTAAACTGACCAAGCCTTCAACACTGATCCTCAGAAGCCTTTTTATTAATGAGGCCTCTATTTTCTTCATTTTCCATTATTTTCCTTCAATTTCCTCCTCACATGCAACCTGCGACCTTTTAGCTTCCTTTTCTCCTAATTTCCATTATTTTCATAAATAAATGTGCCAAAATACCTTTTGCCTCTTTAATGCCTTAGCTATATCATTTGCCAATTTCCTTAACCATAAAAAACCAAATGAACACCCACTAGGATGTCTTGCCCACCATTCAACTTGGAATACGTGTCCCATCATCCGTGGTATTTATATACTTTTACATGGAATTTTCACGAGGGCTGTTACATAAAACTCCAATAATGACTTCCCATTATAGATAAAATTCAATTAACATGAGATTTCCTATCAAATAATATAAACAACAAATGCTTGAAGGTTTGATGTTCTATGTTATTTCCGTTACTTCAATGACAAGTCTCATATCACTAAGGGTCGATATGATATCCTATACAAGCATAAGAACCAGTGATATTACATCTCTACTCTACCAAATATCTTCCTTTACTCCTCCACCTTACATCATGCCTAAAATATTGCCTCTCATCTCCTTACCTATTCATAAACAATTCACTGTCTCTATCAAATGCACTCACTTATTAATAATTTATAAGGATTTAGTGTTTGATTAAATGGGGTGACTTGTAAACATGGTTGGGCCAATATCTATATATATATATATATATAATATATATATATATATATATATCCATTCTTCCATAACTTTGGAAAAACTCCATAATTAGACTCCCCTTTACTCCAACAACCATCTAAGTCCCCCCTAACATTGACATCAATGATAACAAAGTATTCAATAATCTCCTCATTTTTCATTCACAGAAACCCTAGACATTTATTTATTGTTGCTGAGAAAGTCCCCTAGTCTGCAATTTATCCCCCTTTGACATCAATGGAAAAGAGATGCTCCCCCTAATCTTTTTTTTCCTTTGCTAGTGATTTTAATGTTATATCACTCCCAACTTTTGTCTAAGATATTCAAAGGTTTCTCTGGGAAATGGTTCTAGTAAATATGTTTGCAAGTTGTTGCATGGTATAAATGTATTCCAAATTAACACTTTGTTTAACTACGTATTCTCTTAAAAAGTGATATTTGGTGGGAATATGTTTTATTTTTTATTGCACAACATTTTTCTTTGAAATGTTCATTGTAGCCATATTATCATATATGATTGATATTGGTTAATCATATTCTACCTTGATGTCCTTCAAAGTCTTCATCTACAAGAGAACTTGTGTGTAACATGATGTCTTTTCAATGCATTTGTATTCACTTGTGGATAGAGATATTGAAGTTTGTTTCAATGATACTAAACAATTCTTCCGAAAGAATGTTCTAATCCAAATCTTGGGGGGAGGCCCCCAAGATCTAAAGAATTGAAATGGATCTTCGGGGGGAAGGCCCCTAGGATCTGAAAAACTGAAATTCCAGAAGAAAAGAGGAGAATGCACAATAAAAAAACCACAAAGAAACTTTTTTATTAAAATAGATAATAATTGTAAAGGCTACATTGTGGTGGACCATTTTACAAAATGTGACTTGTTACTTATAGCCTTTTTTTGGCTACAATACCATAGGTAAATTCCATGGGTGGGTAAATACCATGGGTGAATTAATATCATGGGCTGATGTCACATACAATACCATGGGTGGATGCCACTTACAATACCATGGGTAAATTCCATGGGTGGATGAATACCATGAGTAGATGCCATTTTCCATTTAGATCATTCCCCCCTCATTAAGAAGTGATGGTCCCCATTGCATGAATTTCCCTTCTAAGAAGCCTGCCTTGAATATGAAAATCCACTAAAGAGAAGGGTTTTTTGTGGCTAACCCATAACTGTGATGAACGAAGGTCCGAGGATAGAGATACTATGTAATTCTTGTGACCAACTATGATACTAGCAGTGTGCGGCCTAGCAAATGGACTTCGATGAATTGTGGGTTTGTGGATGACCCATAACCATGAAAAACAAAGATCTGAGAATAGAGATACCTTGTAATTCTTGTGTCCAACTGTGATACTGATAGTTTTCAGCTTGGCAAATGGAGTTCGATGAATTGTGGATATGTCGATGACCCATAACCGTGATGTTCATTATTGATGAAGTAGTAGGTGCCTGCATAGCTTGGGGTGAGAGGGCATGCCTCCAAAGAACCTGAGATGGATGATTCTATGCTAGAATTGATGAATGTAAAATAGATGCCTACTAAAGCAAGGTGGGAGTGCACATCTCCAAAGTGAACCCACTTCAAATCCTGCTCCCTATTTAAAATGGACATAACTCGGTCAATATAACCCAGAATATTTATTATAACCTATTTTTGGAAACAAAATTACCCTTCTACATCTTCCCGTGCGTTTGAAATCTCTATTTGGACATCCTGGAAACTCAAATTCATGCTAAACCTATTCTGTTGTCCCGATAATTCTGAAAGAAATAACTGATTTTAAATCAACGATATCTCCCTCATCCGAACTCTAATTCAGCCAATTATTTTTTGAAATTAGGTGATTTTTAAAGGGGAGCTCAAATCAGCAATCATTTTTCTGAAAGTCTTCATAAAAAATGTAAAAAATGATAAGAGAGTCATCGTCCACAAATTGCCATCAGAAAAGTTTCTGCAACACAACTGATTTTAAATCAACAATATCTCCCTCATCCAGACTTTGATTTGGCCAATTTTTTTTTGAATTTCGGTATTTTTCCACAAGGAATCCAAATATATTATTTTTTTTTGTAAAATTTTCACCAAAAGTTTCGTATTTGATCTTAAAACTCGCCACCCAAGAAAATTCGTACACGAAAATGAAAAAGGAAAATTTCTTCCCGCTTTGCCGAAGAAAGTGCTTCATGAAGGTCGTAGCATGTGCCTGAAATTTTGTAAATATTTCTAAAAAAAAATTGGAACTGAAATATGCATCAAACCCTCATTTCCATGGAATCATAACCTGAATCTGATGCCATTGATCTGGATCTTGGGGGTAGGCCCCAAAGACCTAAAAAATTGAAATGGATCTTGGGGGGAGAGGCCCCCAAGATTTGAAAAACTAAAATGCTAGAAGAAAATAGGAGCATACATAATAACAAAACCACAAATAAATTTTTTATTAAAACATATAATAATTGTAAAGGCTACATTGCGGTGAAACATTTTACAAAATGCGACTTGTTACGTATAGTGTTTTTTGGTTACAATACCATAGGTAAATTCCATGGGTAGTTAAATACCATCGATGAATGAATACCAGGGGTTGATGTCACATACAATACCATGGGTGGATTCCACTTACAATGCCATAGGTAAACTCCATGGGTGGATGAATACCATGAGTAGATGCCATTTTCCTTCAGAGTCTTCTTCTACAAGAGAACTTAGGTGTAACATGATGTCTTTTCAATGTATTTTTATTCATTTTTGGATAGAGAGATTGAATTTTATTTCAATGATACTAAACAATTCTTCCGAAATAATGTTTCTCCACTTGTACTTTTCTTATCATCCATAATTCTTTCCCACTCTGCATTTATATATAAATTTAAAGTGAATTATTTGCTTCTTGAATACCATAATCCAAAGTACATATTATTTTTAAATATCTAAAAATTGTCTTTACCTCTGGCATATGTGTCTCCACTGGTGGAGATTAAAATATCATAACCAATCCTATTGCTTGTATGATGTTTGCTTTTGGTGTTTTCAAATATAGTAGGAAGCCAACATTAACCTATACAAATTTTAATTTGCATTTACGGATTCATCTCCTTTCTGCAATTCACATCCAACGATCATGGGTGTGCTAACAAGTGCATGATATCCATTCCAAATTTCTTCAATATCTCCTTAATATATTTAGTTTTAGAGATAAATATTCCTTTAATAGATTGAACAACCTACAATCCTAGAGAGAATGACAATCCTCCTAGCATGGAAATTTCAAATTATTTTTGTCTCTTTTGCAACACTTTGGATCATTGTGTTAATATTACTTCGAAAAATGATATGATCTACATAGAAAACAATAGTTAACAGATTTTCATTATCTACTTATATGGAAAGGTTGTTACCCCACCTCTTTTGAATCCTTGTTATTATAAATATTTGTTAATTCTTGAGTACCAACCCTTGGGTGATTGATTTAGTGCATAAAGTTCTTTTTTTGAGTATGCACACATAATCTTCATTTTCAAATAGCTAAAATATTTTTGGTCATTCAATGTATCTAAGTTTCCATTTAGGAAAGTTGAATTGACATCCATTTCATAGACTTTGACGTCTCTAAATCATGCAAATGCCAAGACGGTTCTTATTGCTTCTAGTATTGCAAATGAGAAAAGTTTTCTTTAAATTAAACAACCTCAACTTGTATATATATTGTATAAAGAAATATTTCCTTGTTTCTTATTACCTTATTAAAAATATTTCTATAGAGCCACTTATTGTAAATCACCTTCCTGTCGTCTGGTGTAAGAATAAGTTCCCATGTCTCATTCCTATCAATATGTTTTGGTTATCCTTTTATAGAACTAACCCAATTCTTAACTTCACTAGCTTATGCAAAGTTCATGGGTTCTATTTTGGATATAAAATCGAAGTTTATATATTTTGGTTTTCTTGTCAACCTTCTTCCAGTTTGAGATCCAACCTTTTTATTACTGAAAATATAATTTTATGGATGACTCTTTTGGACATATATAGATGAAGTCTTTATATTTTGATGTTATATATTCTTCTCTTCCTCTTGTTATTTATATTCTTCCTCCTCCTCTTCTTCTTCCTTTTCTTAATCTCTATTAACTATCTCATATGGACCTTCATTTTCTTGTCACTTTTTTTATGACGTAATGCTTCATCCACTATTACATCAATTATTTCTACCACCCTACACAATATTTTGTTGTAACATTTGTATCCCTTGTTTCTAGAAGCATTTCCAATAAATATTCCTTTATCGATTCTAGAATCAAACATTCCTAAATTGTCTTCATTTATCCTTATATATAATCTACTTCCAAATATTTTGAAGGTTTTACTATAGTCAATATTTTCTTCAATAGTATATAATAAGTATTGTTATTGTTTACTCTAACTTATGCTCTATTAAATATCTAAAATATTGTACCAACTTATTTTCCAAAAAAATTGTGTGCTAGATCAACTTCATTAAGCATTAATGTTGCCATTTCCTGCATAGATCCATTATTCCTTTCTACAAAACCATTTTGTTATGGAGTCCTTGCCACTAAGGAGTGTCCTTTGATCCCATGGTTTTCACAAATTCATTGATTTCTTTAAAGGTAAATTCCAACTCTTCTAGCTTATCTTAAGCACTTTATTTTCATATCAGCCTCATTTTCAACCAAATCTTTGAAGACTTGAAACTTCTCAAATGTTTCATATTTCTCTTAAGGAATGTAAACCATGTCATTGTTCTGTAGTAATCATTCAAAAACATAAAATAACAATCACCTTTTAATTTTTGTGTCCTCATTGGCCTCTAGAGACCTATATGAAAAAGTTCTAATGGCTTTGATGATGAGTACTCTTTTGTTTTGAAGCTAACTCTAGTTTTCTTCCCATGTTGACATGGCTTGCAAATAATGTCATTCAATTTTGATACCTTTGGTATGTATCTCACTTCTTTTATTTTTCTTATTTTTACTATATTTTCAAAGATAATTTGACCCACCCTTCTATGTCCTAACCAAAATTCATACAATTGTCCCATACAACCTTTTTCTCCTTTAACTCCATCTAGGACATATACATTACTTTGTGTCCTAGATGCACCATGGAGTCAATTAACCAAAAAAATTATAAAATCATCAAAGGCTTAAAATGTGAACACTTAATTAATTTTATCACCCTCTATTCCTTAATTCTTTTCCCACCAACCTATCCTTCTGCTAGCTACTTTTGAACCACTCTTGTTGTTTCTAATCCCACTAATGTCATCCACTTCCTACCTCTTTTGAAAAAGAAATGAAATAGCTCACCGACTATATATACATAATTATGCCTTGGAAACAACCTCATAAGATTTAAGAGTAATCAGTTAGTATTGAGATAAGGTTAGTTGAACCTATTATGGAAACCCCAGTAATACATATGATACAAGCTAGTTAAATAATACCCTTAACCCAATTTTCCTTATCTCAGATCCTTTAGAATGAAATGTGATATTATATCGTTGATCACACATTCGAATGACATTTATAAAAAAAAAAATTAAGAATTCAACATATAATCCATTTTGAGTTTTATTCTTTTAATTATCAACACTAAATATTCCCTCTCTAGCTATCCTTGGTAATGCATTATCTACAAAAGTAACACTACCTTATTTTTCTTTTATTATGATGTATTTGTGCTTGTTTAACCTTACGAGGTCTTCTAGTTTTCCTGGTATCTAGGATCCATTTTGTTGAAAGTTGACCTCGATTGGCTAAGAATGTCATCTAATATTTCAGTATGTTTTCCAAACTTCATGGTTTGATTCAACTGTGCATTTTCCTTTTCTTGTTCCTTCCTCAAGGAAATGACTTTTTCTTCTAGATTTTCTCAAATTTATTCATTTCTTCCGATATCTTTCACTATTCATTCTATCATTTTTGTCTCTTCTAGTTTTCTCATTAGGATGCTAACAATTGTTTCATAATATCACGCTATTTCTTCTCATATTTCTGCAATAGCTCCTTTTTTATTTTTTCAAATCCCTCTAAGTTATGTATTTGTTCCAAGGAACTAAAAAAATCTTCTTCAAGTTTTACTTCCTCATCGATGTCTTCTTCCTCTGAATCTGTTTTTTTTTTTGGGGTTGTCTTCATTATATTAACTAAAAGTCTAAGCCTTCATTGTTATAAATACAAACCCTTCTTTGTAAACATTAGATTGATATCCATCACTCTTCTCTAAAGAGTTGCTATCTTCTATAAAGTAAGTTTTTCTGCTCTTGGAATATCTTCCACTTTTGAGTCTATTATATTTGATTATATTTTTATGATCTCCTTCATCATCATTGTCCTCACATTTTTCATATGGACATTTACTAGAAAATTGACTTTTTCTACAAATTAAGGCATTTGAATGGTATCTTACCTTTGTATTTGTTGGATCATCCTTTTACCTTTCTCACAAATTATGCTTCTTGTAAATCTAATTCATAGCTAGAATAGTCACAAGATTTATATTCTTTTTTATTGATTAAAAATTTGAAAGTTGCTTTCTTTAGTGTTGACTTTTGTATCCTCATTTCATATGCAAGTGATGATCCCACACAACTTATCCATAGTTAGATTTTCCAAATCCTTTATTTCTTCAATTAGAAAGATATTTGCACCAAATATCAAGTGGGTTTATCTCAACAATTTCGATGCAGTGATTGGTTCTTTGACTTCCTCAACAAGTTCTCTAATGGTGTTCACAATTTCACCCACATGAAGAAAGTAGGATGTAATATTTTCTTCATATTTCATATTCAAAATCTCAAACTATCTTCTATGGAATTGAAGCTTTTCCTTCTTCACCTTATCATATCCTTCATATTTATTTTAAAGTTTTCCCCACATGTCTTTTGCAAACTCAAAATGCATAAATTTGAAAAAAAACGGTTCTAATAGACCACACAAAATTGTGTTCAGGTCTTTTTGCATTATTTACACAAACATTCTCACCATCTTTATAATATGGAAGATTTTCTAGATATTTATAACCATCCTCTACAGAGATAAAAAATATTCAAGCCAAGAGACATTAGATAAGTCGTCATCTTATCCTCCATTGAATAATGGACTTATATTTGTGAAAGAACCTTCATGACCATCCATAGTCCCTACGAGGTCTTCCCTGCAATGGTTGGCCTTATTACAAAGGAACTTGGTATGAAATATATGATTCAAATCACACTTATACTAAGAGGGCAAAAAGGTGGTGAATTAGTATAAGGAAATTTCTTACTTATTTAAACACTTAGAAATCATAATAAAAGAATATCACATGTAAGAAATGGAACATAAGATATCAATGGAAATTTCTTTATAAATATTATTTGTAGGAACCAACCTATTTGAGGCACCAATCACCTCACCTTCAAGAACTTGTATGCACCAACCTCCGAGAGACATGAATCCCCAACCCTTCTACATATTTCAGGAAAATGACACCTTTGGATCATAATGATATATTGTTCTACTCTTGATCAAATTCCATGGAAAGTTTCTTCACCATCCAATGTCAACATAATCTTATCAATCCACTGGCACCAATGTCATATGTTCAAATGTATTGTCTTATTGCTTGCTAGGACCTCTTAACATCATAGGATACAATTTCCTTCACTTTACCTCTACTCTGGTGTGAAGACTCACATATGATCACAATACCATAATTGAATAGTGTTACTCGGAGAGAAACTCTAACTTGAGGTTTATACTAAAAGATCATAAATAATTGTATTTTACCTAACGCTACAAATAGTTTCAAAATTTACTTTCTTTTGGTCCTCTAGATGGGAAATATAACTCTCAATTGTTGTCAATAAGGAAAATTTTAAGGATGGAAAATTTTCTTGAAGTTTAGAAACATTGGCGAATCTCACTAATCCCTAATATGCAAACTATAAAATTTTCAATGATATATTTGTAAAATTATTCAAATTTATAATGATTTATCATATATCCACTATATAATGTTGGCGATTTTTAAGGTAAAATAATTTTATATTCTAAAATTTGGGCGAATCATCTTTTATAAAAATTGGAAATTGGCGAATCGTTTTTCGGAAAAATCATGGAAAATTAGCCCATTGGGCGAACATTAGCCCCTAAAATTTTCCATGACAATATTATTTTCAATTGATATCTTGGTCTATTGGGATACTAAATACCATAGGATTTACAAGTACTTTACTTTGCAAACTCTTATTGTGGAAATATTTGGTGTCATAAACATCTCTTATTGGAAAAACCTTTGTCTTTAGTCGTCAATAGGGACAATGGGAGGGGTGGGGGATATCCAAATTTAAAATCTACATTAGAGTATCATAATATGGCAAAAAGTATCTAAAACAAGAAAAAATGCTTAAAACAAGACCATTTGGCCCTAGACGATGGAAAACCTTTCTATCAACTACTAGGAATCCTTTGTGAGAAGATGAGCTTGGGTACTAGGATATCAAGATAAGAAAAATTATTGAAAAGTGTGTGACTCTATCTTGGTATATATTTCTCTTGGTTCAAATGCCTTCTGGTATGGATTTATCTTGGTGCAGGTTCCTCCAAGTATGGATTTTCCTCAATGTGGCTCTCTCTTAATATGGCTTTCTCCGAGTGTCGCTCTCTCCTGATATGGCTTTCTCTTGGTGTGACTCTCTTTGAGTATGATTTTTTCCTAGTGGACACTATAATTCTGTTGATGGGTCCTATTCACATAAAAAAATATCATTAGTTGATGATATTGACATATTGGAGCACTAAAACATCAAAAAATATAACCTTTTAGAAAACTATGATATGAAGAGGTCTTAGTATGATGGAATTTAGATGTAAAACTTCCTTTTCTCATGATTTCCCATTAGCTAATAGGTTTAGTATAAATATATTATGAATTTTCCCATATTTTCATTATCAAAAACTACAATATGGGCTTCCTTCAATAGAGAAAGTTCAATTAATGTGATATTTCCCATTAGATGACATAAACAAAAAGGGCTCAAAGGTTTGTTGGTTTTTCACTACATTCTTTTTATGAGTGACATGGCTCCTCTCACTAAGGACTATTATTATATCCTCTACAAACACAAGCAATGGTCATAGTACCTCTTTTCTCTACTAGATACATTCCTTTTCTCCTCCATCTGCTAATATCATGCCCTATATCTCACCTCTAATCTCCTTATTTCTTCACAGATCATTTACCCTCTCTATAAAATGCATCCATTAATTTATAATGACTTAGTGCTTGCTTAAAGGGAATGATTTGTAAACTTGGATGGGCTAACATATATATCTATTCTCCCATGATTTTGGCTAACATGCATAATGAGACTCCCCTTGATTCATGAATCCACCTTATTCTTACCTTATAATTGATATCAATTACAAGACAATATTCAACAAGATGTGCTCCTCCCAAGTAGAATTGTATACCAATATATCATTCAAATAAATAATAAAAAATGAATCTAGAAAAGGGTGCAATATGTCATACATTAACATCATGGATGTAGATGACACATTTCATAAATAAAATGACTTTACTAACCAATAATGCAAACCCTTTCTAGTTTTGATGTTGGTTTTCCATGTATATTCTTCTCTTACATGAACTTCGTGATACCATGATTTAAGACCAACTTTGTGAAGTATTTTTATTTTTTCAATGGTTCTAATAGATCAACTATCCTTGGTAGAGGATACCTATTCTTGAGTGTTATTTTGTTCAACACCTTGTAATCAATGTACATTTACTAAGTCCCTTCCTTCTTACACACAATTATGATGGTTAATTAACATGGTTAGGTACTTGGTCAAATGATACCATACTCCAACAACTACTAAACTACTTATTCACCTAATTTTATCCTATTCTAAAATACCTATATAACCCAATGTTTGGAAACATAAATTCAAGCAATATCCGAATATCGTCTTCCACTTTCCTTTTGGGTGATAACACTTTAAGCGCTTCGAACATTACCCTTTATGCCTATAGAAACACACCTATTTATTTTCTCTATTCCTTACTACATCGCTATAGGGATTACTTTTCTCTCGCTAACTCTTCTATACTTTTTTTTTTTTTATAAATAATATAACACACTTCTTCACGAATTGATCAATTTCTTAGCTTGGTTGGCACTTAAGAGTGAAATTTTATAATTCACTTATGCATATTAATGGTGAAGGATTTCATTTCCTTTATGAGGAAATACTAGTTGGCTCTCTACATGAATATTGCTTCCTAGACATATATATAGGGACTTTGATGTACAACTCCACATACATCAAGTGGAATTACATCATATTCTACTTCATCAATAATATGAACACTCATAGAAAATATGATCTTGCACTCTTTGGTTGCATTTATTTTTACATCCTTACATACCCGTCCCAAATGATATGGGCTTGGATGATCACAAACCTCTAATCCCAACTTGTTGACTAACTCTATTGCAATGAGATTTTCCTACAATATTGAGTCAAACAAAGGGTCATTTTTTCTCTTTTAAACTTGTATATTTACGTGGAAGAGTTTGGTCATATCATTTTCTTCCCATTGTTGAAGGCTACTTTTATTCACCCCCTTCTGCACTAATGTACAAATCATCTTCTCATCCAGGTATGAGATTATTTCCACCTGATTACTCAAAAGTGTGTTAATGTGATTTTTCTTCTTCACATATTTATTTGACTGTTTTTTGGGTGGAGCTATGGATGAAATTTGTAGCATTTATCATTTGTATGACCATCAATATCACAATTATTGTAGTGGTTGTTAGGATTTTTTCACTAGTGCGTTGTGGCTATTGCATTTTTTTCCTTTCTCCCTTTCCATTTCTTTATCGCTTCTTTATAAACTTTCTGGTGTTGGCATTTTTCTAACCCACTTGATTTCCCTTTCTTATAGCCTACGATTTCTAGATATCTTGAATGTACATAGGCGTCATCCATTTATCAATGTTTAAAAAACATTGATTTCTATTGAAAATGAGTTTGTAGACCTCGCCAGATACTTCAAGAGTACATTCATGTTGTTAGGAGAGATATGAACCATTATTTCCATTTTTCTAAATTGTATGGAGTAATGATGTACACTTTGGCCTTGTCTCTTCCTGAGGTAATGCTACCATATCCACTTGTTCTCTACACACCTCATAGGAAAGAAATAGGACTTGATAAGATTTTTGAAATAATCTCAATTAGCCAATTAAGGATCCCCTCTAAGCCTCAGGGTTTCTGTATGACTTTCCCACTAGGTTAGGGTTGGCCCTTTAGTTTACAAGGATCAAACAAAATTTTGTGTTCCATCTTTATGTGATGGACACTAAAATAAACCTCTAACTATTACAATCATTGATTTAATTTCAAAGCATTAATATCATCTTCATGTGGCTTCATGTCGATCTTCACTTCCATATTGAATAAGCACTATGAATGTTTCATTGAACATAAAATTGGTTTTATTTTTTAACTTCTCTCTTACACTCCTTCTTTGGTTCTTCTTTATCCCCTAATTTTCCATTTAATCTTGTTGTTGAGTTCAAACCTCCATCTTATCCATTTCCAATCTAATCTTTTAAAACTTCCATGACAAAGATCTTATAAAAACTAATATTTGTGACCTATTCTTCCAACCTTATGAATATTTCCTTTGTCGAATCTTGAGGATTATTAATAGATTTGTCATCCATTGCTCGGGTTTTATCAATTTATGATAAAAAAAAATATGTCTCAATTGAAATCTATGCAATATACCCAAAGATACCTACTCTAATATCAATATGATCCATAAACTCTCATGGATATTCCTCGAGACAATTTGTCCCAACAAATCTGATAAAAACGTTATTGAACTCCAAAATCTATACTATGTGGGTTGAATTTTGTCCCTTATATTTATTGAATTATTAAGATATTGTTTACGATATATTCATGTAAAATATACAAAAATCATAAAATAAAAATAAAAAATAGAACAATCAATCAAAAAACAACAATAAAACAAGATATGACCTAAGAAATCATTTTGGGGGAATACCCAATTGGAAAGTGAGGTTGCTCTGCTCTATTTTTGTATAAATAGAAATGGTACAAATACAAAGGAGTGAGACATGTAGTCCATGGGCTGATACATAACAAAAAAACTCTATGTTCATCGCTCTCTCTACCCACTTGAAACTACTCTACTCAATTATGGAGTGCAATGCACTAGATTAGAATCATAATTTAAGGAATTATTATGTTATTGTTTATGATATATGCATGTCAAATATACAAAAATCATAAAATATAAAAAAAATAGAACAATCAATAGGAAAAAACAATAAAACAAGATATGACATCGGAAATCATTTTGGGGGAATAACCAATTGGAAAGTGAGGTTGCTCTCCTCTATTTTTGTATAAATAGAAATGGTGCAAATACAAAGGAGTGAGACATGTAGTCCATGGGTTGATACATAAAAAATACTCTCTATGTTCATCCCTCTCTCTACCCACTTTAAACTACTCTACACAATTATGGAGCGTAATGCACTAGAGTAGAATCAAACCCCTTTTCCTTTGAGTGAGATGGTTATAACCTAGCCCAATAAAAAACTAGGGGTTAAATTCGACCCAATCAACCCTCAATGTGATACAACTTGGCTCTTCTAGAGTAGTACTTATCATGGTCATGCAAATATCCCATTTTCCATGAGTCATGGGGCTTACTTGGCATTTTCCTGAATTGGGTGGGAAAAACATGAAGGTCAACTTCAAGGTGGCATAACTTTTGCAAAGAAACTCTATTTTAGGTTATCCTTGCATCGTTGGAAAGGTTTCTATGAACACAAAAAAATCAAGTGGTTTGGTGTGAGTGAGAGCTTCTTTGAAAACTCTCACTAACCCCAAAAATATTCATTAAATGATTCAAACTATCTCTAAAAGGTTTTAAACCCCAATTCATGAAACTAGGACTCATTGGTACAAATAGTCATGTGGACTAATTCCTCCCATTTCTCCACTCTAAAAGCATTAAGATGGATAGAAAATAAGTTAATGGTTCAATTTAGATCAGATGTGGAGGACAAAATTAGGTTAGGAAAGCAGGGTGTTATGAGTAGTTCAGTGTATTGGGTTATTATGTAACTATAGTGCCTAACATAATTCATGTTTCTTGTATTTCATGTTTAACTTAATTTGCTATCAATTAGAAAATGTTCGTGTATTTTTATTTGTTACAAATGATGAAATTCTTGTAGTAGGGTTATGTATGTATTGATTACTTATGTATAATGTATTTCACTATATCTGAGATGTGATGGTTGATAATATTAATACATGCATGAGATATGTATGCACCAACTATGTATCTAGATATCACACATGTATGGTTGTATTTCCATGACATATTATGCTAACGACATATTAAGTAGAGATTATGTTAAATTAATATTAATTAATCCTTGTTCTTAATTAAGGATTAATCATTGTGGCTAAATTAAATTAATTGAACATGGTATTAAACTAACGTTAATTAATGCTTATGCTTAATTAATAACTAACTAATGTGGTTGAATAAATTAATAACAAATTAGATATTATGAAATTTGGGATTTTACAATCTAGAAGCACAAGAATAAATATGGGAGGCCCTTGTTTTCTTCTTTCTGAGTTTAAATGATTTTATTGCAGGGTTCTATTCAACAATAATAGGTATGATTGAATCATTAAATAAATTATATGTAATATATCATAACGGCAAGATTCTAAGTCCAATATGAGTCTATAATAAGCCTAATATAAGCCATGTATAAGGAGAGTATCCTATTCCTAATCTGGTTAAGACTAAACATGAAAGAGTAATGCAGAATATAAAAGACTATTACTTATATCATGATAGAATGATACTTGATTTGACATT
The DNA here is from genome assembly GCA_000404065.3 of Pinus taeda. Lineage (NCBI taxonomy): Eukaryota > Viridiplantae > Streptophyta > Pinopsida > Pinales > Pinaceae > Pinus > Pinus taeda. The sequence goes on from APFE031444600.1 coordinate 21,224, forward strand.
GTGAATTATTTATTGTTATTGGTGGGTTTGTTTATTTTGTGTTATCTCATAGGTTAGAAGACTTTGACAACAACATAATGGAGTTAGACAGACCTTTAATAGTGATAAATATATGGAACTTTAATACAATATTTTTGGGTGCAACCACATGTTTAATCACTACCTCATTGTGCCCCCATTGCTTTATGTTAAGTCTTGAATGAAATTGAACCTTGCCCAAGAATAAAAAAATCATCATTTTCGACCATTTAATTCAACCCCATTGCACATAAAAACTAAAATCTCAAACTTACAGAAATATCTTAAATTCTATGACTCGTGCATAAAATGAATTACTAACTATATTTAAATATATTAGTAGGTGTCTCTATAAATTCGAAAATATAGATTTTTTCAATAATAAATATGAAGTAAATGGCTAAGTTCTAATAAAAAATGAATATCCTTAATAAATAAAAATAAATAAAGAGAAAGATCAAATTCAAAACCTAACTTTCAGTTTTTTTGTCTTCATCATTTTCTATGAATAACATATTCAAATAACTATGAGATAAATACGAGTTACTACAAGTATTTATTTAGGATATAAATAAAACCTAATTTTTTTATTAGGATATAAATAAAACCTATCCTATGGTATTTACATTATACAAGTGTTATTTATTTATTTATAATCGGTTGTTGCTCACATTGTAACAAACGTAAGTCCTTCTGGAAGCTTGAAGACATCAGAAAACTGAGGAATCGACACAGCCGATTAGAAATCAACTATCGGTGGGTTTCTGTTTTATAAATGATTTCAAAGTCACCAAATTATTTTGCTTTCATAAACCGTGGTAACGTGTTTGTCACTAAATGGATTGAGTTTCCCTGAGCAGTATAACAACCGTCAATATCTAAACACCATCGATTATGGACAATGAATCTTTCCAATGCAAAGGAACTTTATTATACAGGTTAATATATTCTCTGGAAATTCCATAGTCCACCATTCTACTGAAAATATCGAGTCTTCAATGGGAAATGCATGGTTATAATTAAATCATGTAGTAGTCTGCTTTGGTTGTTTGCCACACGTTCTCTTTCAAATGGAAGGAATTGATACATCAATCCCTTTATCATAATATCATTATTCATATAGGAGGAAAATCTTTCATGTTTGCTAGTTAATCAATTAGGAAAGGATCTATTATTGTATTAGTTGGTTAATGTTTATTAGATGATTTTTTATTTGGTTAATTTGTTAGGAATACAATTTATTTAAATATGTAGTTTTGTTTTTTTATTAAGATGGGTTATTATTTAATAAAAAATTAGTATTAATAATTGAATTGAGGCTTCTGTGATTCATAATAGTTGAAAGAATAACTTTGGCGTAAATCACATGTAGACAGACATTTGTCGACGCGTTTTGAACCAACTAGTGTGGTTCATCGTCAGGAC